>DF237122.1:2150-32769 GCA_000708835.1 Klebsormidium nitens | reverse complement strand
CCCCTCCTTCGGCCTCCAACCCGTCCCCCCGCCGTACCCCCGCCCCGTTTCCCGTCCCGAAACGGGGGGACGTCCGTCCGCCTCCCACGAACCCCCCTCCGCGCCCCCCCGACCGGGAAGCCTCGAGCAGTGCTGCAGTTTTCGGGCCGGCGGTTGCAGGGAGCGCCTGGCGATCGTAGTGGACCAGGTTTCCGGCCCCCTGGGATGGGTACAGCTCGTCCTGGATCTGGACGATGACGTCCTTCATGCGCTCGCCCTGTACCACGATGTTCTCAGCCACGTCACGGCTTACCTGCAGCAAGGTTTCCGTCATCAGTTACCTGCTTAGTCAGTTAGTTGGCTAACTAGTCAACTATTTAGTTGATATTCTAGCTCGTGGCTGTGGCAACATCGCGGCTCACCTGGACAACGGGTTGCACTACCTTGACAAGGAGGACGATAAGAAGATGAAGCCGTCGCGAGGAGCTGACTGCGCTGCCGTGCCGCATTTTAGGGGTCTACGACTGTCTCAGCGGAACCAAACTGATCGACCAAGCACTCGAACGAAGTTATAGGAAGAGGACTTCGGAACCGGGGATGCATGACCCAATCTGCAGGCCTCAAGCATGAAAAGAACCAAAACAGAGGAACGCAAACGGTGGGTAACACGATTATTCAGAGATAAAAGCCGACCTTGACGGGAGAAGGAACCGGGTGTCTCCTGCTAGCCCAGGTCTTCAACCAAAAGCAATGGCTTGGCAGTGGACCAGAGAAGGCTTGAAACGAGCAGGACATCTAGGATCAGAATCCAATCCCCACTGAGCAACTTCTACCTCACCCTGCTTAACATTGGCCAATCAGATTCTTCCAGGTATGCCGGATTGGTGACGCACCAGGGGGACAACCATGGCCGCTTCGCAGAGGAGGCTCTGAGCACACAAGATTCGCCATGATCCTCTCCCGCCCTCCTGGAGATGAACACCCCAGCATCGGGCATTTCACAAGCATCGCATTCAGGGTAGCCTCCTACCAGCAACTTGTTCTCAGTACAATCGAGCGCTTCTGGAAAACCAGTTCTCAGCGGCCGTTCCTCACCTCGCCCTCCTTGGTGACGGGCATGAGGCTCTTCCCCAGCGTGCGCAGCGCCGCCAGCGGCCCGCGCACCTGCTCCAGCATCCCGTCCAGGCGCACCCCCCGCTGCCAGTTGGCCTGCTGCAAAAACAGCGTGCGCTGGTCCATAACAGCCGCCATCGCAATCGTCTTTGCAACTTCCACCGCAACCTCCCGCTCCATCACACTGTAAACCCCCCCAGTTTCTACCACCGGTTCTGACCCCCCGAAAGACTCCTCACTCTCCGTGCTTTCTGAACCCCTGAATGACTCTCCGCTTCCTGTGCTGCTCTCTACACTGCCATCGATTGAGTCCGAGTGGTCGGATGTTTCTAAAGACGGGCTGCTGTGCTCCTGCGACCATGCCTCCTCTCCTTCGGACTCGTCGCTTTGACTCTCGTCCTCGTCTTTCTTCGAGAACAACTCTTGTAACTGCTTCCCAATGGCCTGCGCGCGGGTTAGCTTAACCCCTTCCCTGACCGCCGCACGCTGCGCCCTCAGTTGGTCCACGTCGAGCTTCGACCAGTCAAAGATGCGCCCGCTACTGCTCGCTTCCGAACCTCTCGAAGACCGCTCCTCTTTTCTATTTGCCGATTCATCTTCAGCAACCGACGAGTCATCACTTGAAACCGTCGGGTGATCCTCAGACACTGTCGGGGTTTCTTCCGAGACGGTTTGGTCATCTTCAGAGACTGGCTCGTCTTCAGAGACCGAAACCTCCTGGCTCGGAATGTCAATGATTTCCTTAACCTCTCCCGCCGAGGAGAACCCCTTTCCCATACTCCGTAGCCGCTGCCGAATCTGCCGGGGGGACTCAATCACGCTAGCGGGGCTGCTAGCTTGTTTCTTCACCTTGCCGGCCTTCCCCCGTTTGCCCGGCATCCGGCCCTTGCCCCGCCCCGCCGATGCGTAGCCCCCACTCTCTTTCTTCTTCCCAAAATCAATTATGGGACTCTGCGGCATCTGCTGCCACTGGTCGACGATGCTCGAGTTACTGCCTACCGACTCCTCAGGCCCGTTCACACCGCCGGCCCCGTTCACATCATCAGCCCCACTCTCACCAGTCGCCCCATTCACATCCCTCTGCCCGTTTTCATCTGCATCCTCTGCCGAGCCAGAAGCCTCGGCGAAGCTCACAGGACGCTCTGCAATCAGCAGCCCCACCAGGAAGGAACCTCTAGACATCGGCAAGACCATCGCTCTCTTCTCAGAAACCTCTATAGCTTCCTCGCGCACGAGCCAGTGCTCCGCCTGCCGCTCGGGAAGGGGCTCCTGGCTGCCCCCGACCAGCCGGACGATGTCGAGAAAGTCGGGCTCAACCAGTTCGGGGAAGAGTGCTACGGGCTGGAGGTCTACCTGGCCAGACGCGTAACTCTCAGGCGTCCGAATGTACACCTGCCAACGAGTGAACCTAGGTCAGCCTTTGACACTTTCAAATTTTCCTTGATGTACACCGTTTTACCATACAGAATCTGCCCTTTTGTTTTAGAGAGACTCATGGTCCTCACCTTGTAAGTTATGGACTTGCCTGTCAGAATGCAGAGGTGCCAGTTAAAGAAGTGGGATTTTGATACCTGAGCTCCAAGTAAGTTTCATACAACTCTGTTCAGACACTGTCATCTAAATTCTAATCCTCTTTATTGAGCGGTACTTGGGGAATGAGATACCGGAGTACTGCTTTTCAACTCAGTGCAACCACATAGGAGAGCTGGTCACAACAAATCTTCAAACAGGTGTTGTCGGCACTTCAAGTTTCATTAGAATGGTAAAACTTGCATCTCACCGTGAAGCTTGTATCTTGTCCCAGCACCTTGCTGGCCAACTGGAGCTGCGCCCGGCACAGGCTCAGAAAGTCCTCCCCCGGAGCCGAAAACATTGTGCTAGACATTGAACCCCGCCTTCTCGCAACCTCCACCTCGGCAGAAGCGGCTGCAGTGGCAGCGGCCGCAATGATTGATGCAGTCCACGGAAGCCCCAAGTCAGCCTCGCTTTGCTTGCTGATGGCATCATCTCGCTCGCTGGTCAGCTCATCAATCAGCTGTGCCCTGAAAACAGGGTTCCGCTTCCTGCAACTGCGCAGCGTTCTGGAAGGTACTGTATGCGATAAAGTGCTCGAAGTGCTTGACTGCCTTGCGATTTTTCTGTCGCTTGTCCCATTCAGAAATATGAAGGGGTATCTTCTTCTCAGGTTGTTGGCAGCATTGTGGCTCCTGAGATGCACAGTCCGCCAACGGGGCAGAAACAGAGACGCAGTCAAATCAGAGCTTTTGCTTGCAGAAGGTTGAGCCAGTTCAATCACCCCGCCTGGTTTCTTCGCCAATTTTCTTGCAACTGTCTTGCGCGAACCTTCTGCCAGCGCCTCCATTTCTGGGAGGGCAATGTAGTGGCGCATCAGTCAGATTGTAGCCTTTGCTACATAGCGGCCCTTTGCATGGCCCTGTAGACACTGACCGAATAATGCTTTGCGTTGGGGCGTCTCAGCTTCTTCTGCTCCACGTCAAGATGCGTGTGTGTTCACCATGCCGGAGCGCAACGCCAATGAATTTGAAGTAGGTAGCATTCAAATTCAATCGAACAGAGTCAGATGTCAGAGGGCAGAGGGCAGAGGGCAGAGGGCTCTAGAGTCTAGGTGCTCGCGAGCTACCGTAAAATAGAGGTGCTGGGTTAGAAGATCGATAACCCCTCGTTTAGTCCAAACCACACCTTCCACATTGAGAATCTTCGATCTGATTCACAGCAAACTCAAGCCGCATTCTATTAATTAGTAAAGCTTGGCCAAAAAGAATCATTGAAACTTGAAAAAGAAGTTGCGCATCCGCGCTAACCTGACGCGGCTATGGTCATGGCGGACGTGGCAGGTCGCATTTGAGCTGAGCATCATCTCCCCCATGCCATGGCGGGGCGGACTCACAGCTGGTGCAGCAGGACGCGGTTTGGAGGAGATCTGATGAAACTTGAGTTCATGGGGCCTGTTGAAGATCCAATGTTCATTCTTCCAGTGAGAAGACGAGGATCAACAAGCCCCACGTTTGCGCCGCAATGGGAGAAGTGTATTTGACAATTGCAACGCCGCTGATAATGTTGCAGCAGAACGGCAGAGAGGCCTCTTTCTTTGGCTTCGTTTCTTCCCTTGATCGCTCACAGGACAAGACGCCCACCTGTTGAAGCTCATCCCAATTTAGGGTTTGCGAGGCTCCAAACCATCTGTTGGTCAGAGTTGCATCATGGCTGCCAAGTCGTCAAAAGATCGTACTACTATCATATCTCCAGGAGTTTCATCTGGAATAGGCGCACTAGCTGGAGTCATTGAAGTTGCCCTGCAGCAGCCTCATGTGGCCTGGAAGAATGCAGTTCAGGTACGGCTAGTCTCTTGATCTTGGCCTCTGCATATGTTTAGAAGTTGGATCACATGATTTTGTTAGATTTAGATGCTCAATGCAATTCAAGTGAAGTGTCCTTGATCTCCTCATTGCCCGTTCAAAAAGTAAAGCTTCAAGAAAGACCCCCAGGCGGTCGTAGGAGGCGTTCAAAGGTCCAGCTCCAAAGTCACACATGACCAGACTGTCTTTCCATGTGCAGGACAACAGACCGGTACCCTGGACTCGCCCGGCGCAGTTGTACAGAGGGGCGCTCGTGAATGCTGGCTCGATGGCCCCAATAAATGCTATCCAGTTTGGGGTAGATAAGCTCCTCTCAGAAGCTTTGCTGGCAAGAGGTCGCAAAGTCTCTGATGCTGGCAAGATCGGGGTTGCAGCATCTGCGGGTGCGGTGTCTGCGCTGGTCGGATGTCCCGCTGAGCTCATCATGATTCAGCAGCAGAAGCAAGGGGGTTCTCTGGCGAGCCAGCTTAGGCAAGTGGTGCAACAGCACGGGGTCACGGCATTCGCCAAAGGGCTGGTGAGTATAGAATGAGGACCTCAGTGCTTGGAACACCTCTTCCTGGTTTGAAGTCTTCCTTCAGTCCTAAGTTCAGCCTGCAGGCTAAGGGCTAACCCCCAGTTATCAACATCTGCTTTGGAGTCTTGTGACCCTTTGTTTTTCAAATTCTGAGATCCTTCTGCTTAGAAAAGATGTGGTCTGCCTTCTCGCCTGCAGGTCTGACCGTTCAACTTTCATCTTTCAAATTTTGAATCTATCAGCTCAGCATTTGTAGAATGACCTTGATGATTTGAAGTTGCTTTGGTTTCATTCCCTGCCCCAGGACGACCACGCAAAATCGAGCTGGGCCTGAGGCATTTTTGGTCCCTTGGTTCAAAGGACATCTACAATCTGGAAAGCTGCTTCCTTTTTGTGGTTGTCAATGCATCCTGCCTTCCCTTTCCGACTTCAGAATGGCCATTCTTTGTCGACCCTTCGTCAGGAACCCGAGCTGACTGAGAAACGAAAAAAGGTAGTGAAGACTCGAGGTTCTGGCGTGTACTCTTCATGGTTCGTCAGCTAACTCTGGAATTATGCCGTCTTTGATATTTGTCAGGGCCCCACTGTCATCCGAGAGAGTATATACACTGGCACATACCTGGGTGCCAACCCGCTCATCTGCTCAAAGCTGCAGCAGCTCCAGCCAGGGTTGTTCGCAGATCGTCCAGTGGCAGCAATGGTGGTCGCCTCCATCGTCTCAGGCCTTGCAGCGGCAGGCCTGACTCAACCGGTACATATCTAGTCCAACTCTCTGCAGCGTGAACTGCATACTTGTCTTATCAGTACCAATTTTGTATATCTTTGTCGTGGTCCGCTTTCTTCAAGCGGCAGCGCTCTCCATTCACACCGCGCGGTCACCGTGCAGTCGTCGTTCCATTCATTCGACTAGATTTCGTCATGATTCTTGAAAGTCCAAGATACAACGAGCTTGAAACAAGGCTCCCCACTTGTTGCAAAAAGTGCGCATACATTTTTCTTGCCCACCATATCCCTTTCCTTGGATCTCCAGGTTGATGCCATCAAAACGAAGTTGCAAGCAAACCTTGGAAACCCAGCATACAGCTCGGTGACGCGGACTGCAGCCTCCATGATTAAGGTGCGTGTGTCCTCTTTTCTCACTTCCTGGCTTGTCCTCTTAGTCGCTGGATGTCTTTCAAATTCACTGTTGTCCTCGCAAATACCTCCCATACTGGCTTTTCCGTTGGCAGTCTGTTGCACTACAAAGTAACCGTGCTTCATCGCAACCCTTGTCCGATTTGTGATCGTCGGTTCTGCAATCGAGGGAGGGTGGATTGAAAAGAGATTACATCCTTTCAGGAACGAGGAGTGCTGTCCCTGTGGAGTGGATTGCTACCCCGATCTCTGCGCATTATTGGCGCTGTTTTCATCTTGGGCGAAGCAAAGAAACGACTAGAGGCAGGCTATCTCTCATTGACGGCAAGCCAAGATGTAACTACTCTGAAGGCCCCGCTCTAAAGCAGTCGGTCATGTATGTCCAGAAATCACAAATGAATCCCTGATTCTTAACGTCATGATGAATCCGCAGACACACTATTTATTAATCATAAACATACAACCAAGTGAACATTTCACAAGTTGCCCGCACAGGTATCATTAGAGCAGCGATAAACTGAGGTGAAGGTGATAGATCGAGGTCAGACTAGGATCGCGTGTAGGAGCCATCTGTATGTATAGATTATGAAGACTATCTACCGGAGACAATTGATAAACCGATAAACCTGCGCTTAAAAGCACTTTAAACCTGGTGGGATTCACCTCTCGAATGGTAAGTGAGGGCCATAGTAAAAGTGGAGTAGGAACTTAAGGTCGGGCATAACCTCAAGTTTCTGCTGCAGACCACTTTGTTTGCTAGGGGTGTTTTAGAGGGGCCCGCCATAACTCCAGAAGGATTCGGCCACATTCCTAGCTAGAGCATGCAAGAAAGATTGATGTGGTAAATTACCCTCAGGTCGGATTGGATGCCGTCCATACACTGATGGGTTTATCAATATATTCATGATACGGTCTTTACAATCATGCGCTAGCTCAAGCCGCCTGGCACATGCACGAGATATCTACGGTGCTTTATTTGATCCTCGTGAATTGCGGCAATTCACGGGGGTCGGTGCCGGGTCCGTCCCGGGACCGCCCACGCGAGGTCCAAATTGATACAATTTTCGCAAGGGGATCATCGCGGCACCGTCGTGGGACGGCGCGAGAGTCCTACGGGGAGCCAAACCGAGGCCGCAAGTCTCAACTTTCGATTCGATACCACTAGTTTGAAAGATAGTCAACGGCACTATCCCGGACGCCGCGCACACGGTAGCAAGGTACCGTAGGTAGGAGTACTTACGGGTACATTACTTATATATATACCCAGGTAGGTATTACTAGGTAGGTACCGTAGGTACTACCTGAGTAGGCTACCGCCGGTACCTACCTTTAGCTTAACCCCCTATTTTACCTGTAGCGGTCGGGACCGGTGTGGGTCCTACCACGAGAAATAGGTACCCACATGACTTTGGCTTCAATGGTACGCCGGTACGAGTCACGACGTAGGTACCGTAGGTATCTATATGTCAGAATACCGGTAAGGTAATACGGTAAACCGATCGCTCGATAACCGCTCTGGGTCAGCTATACGGAAGATAGGTAGTAAAAGGGCCTAGGCCCTGGGTTAGCATTCAACAGTGTACGGTACATGCCTTTTCATGGTACCCACTCGGAAAACCGGTAGGTACCCGCCTAGACACCTACCTATGCGGTACTCGAGTCGAGAGTCACTGCTAATACCGTACTAAGGCGGACCGACGGTACCTACTCGCGAGTCGGCGAGCGTGGACAGGACGTACCACATTCTGATAAGGCTTCAACCGGGCGGGTTTGGCCACGGCCCACTTCATCCTCCTCCCCAAAGCTGTATGAAGGAGGAGCTTTGTGTAATTTTCATGGGGCGCCTTCAAAATGGAGGAACATTTACAAAAGCCCCATGAACTACCACTTCTGGGGATCAACTTTTGATGGCGCTTTGTAATCATGCTCAGAACACCCAATGCAACATGCATGTAAATTTCCACAGGTATATATCTCTTTAAAATATTTATGGCGTGACGTCAAGTTGGTATATTTATCAGGTAAATCCCCATATTACCCCGGGAAAATCCGGGGATCCCCTGAATATTGCTCGTTCCGACCCCCGGCGACCCCGGGACGCACCCGGGGAATTCCCCGTGAGATTTCAGAAGTACTCACGGGGTGCAGGGGTAAATCCCGGGACCGTCGGGCGACCGATCGACGGTAAATGCCCGAATTCACGACGCTGTAATTTAGCACCGTAGCTACCTCGTGTGTGACATATGCTCACCGACTTGGTACGTCGCAGCTGAAGCACATGCACGCAAGCTAAGATCTGGGTTGATTGCATGCATGATGCGTTTATCAGATTGAAGAAGCATCACTCAGATCTTGATTAAGTCCTTAATTTGATCACGGATGCGCAAGTGGCCGCCCGCTTGCTATACCACTGTCCCATAGATCTGCGGTTCACCGGAGTGACCATAACGAATAATTTGTGCAACTTGCATGCACAATAAAATGTGAACATTGGGCCCTAGACATGCCAAGCTCTGGCACGGGCTGGCAGGTCCTTTACATGACACCGTGGCACTCCTGGCTGCATGAAGCCGTCTAATTCGAGTCTATACGTCGCAAGTGATGCATAGTAATCGAGCTACATAGAGAGTACGGTTATGCTTCCCACTAAGCTCATCTTACTGATAACTTGAAGTAGCTGGCAACAAGATTCGAAAGTTTTCTGCGGTCGGTTGATCAATGAGACCAGATTCAAAGTGCACAGTGTCGGATCTCACGCGGCGACAGTGTCCAAGCTAGAGCGGAGTTTTGATGTCCGGCCAGGAAACGCTTGATCGCGTGAGAACCTCGCGATATCGCAAATCCATAAAAGCCATAGACATTAACAAAGGGAAAACCAACCCGATTGTGTCCTCAAGGAAGCGCACTGACGAAGAATGACTGGCAGCAGCAAGCGGGCCCGGTTGGCAAGCTTGCCGGATGTTCTGTTCCGCTCGTGAAAAGGACTGAACGGAATAACGGAATGAAGTGCGGACGGGGCGGAATCTGGTCCGGAGCTCAGAAGGCTTTCAAGTTGAAACGCTTAGAGAGCCGAAACATCGAGGGGAAGCCAGCCTTCGACCCAAGCTCTTTCAAGAAACGTTTCTGCTGATAACTTTGCAGTCGGAAACGTCCAAACGAAAGTCGAAGTTGGTGGCACAAAGCTCTCAGAAAATGTTCCATATCTTGACTCGAGTTCTACAAACTAGAAGCGAATTCTTTCCTCTTCACAAACGAGGGTCTTACAAGCTGACTGTACGTCTTAAGCTAATCTTGCTCGAACTTGTTATCCTTCTCGTTCAGCTGTGCTAGATTCTCGAAAACTGCAAATTAAAAAAAGCTGTGAAACTTAGATTTTTCGGATATTGAGACGGCATGCCTTCAAATATCAGTTGTCTTCGATGTCCAAAAGCACTGAGTAACTGTCATAGTCGATCATTTGCGGCTTTTTAAGAGACCCTTGACTTTAATTCAATGTAATTTCTGCAATCAACTTGTGTGCAACTCAGAAGGCTACTAACAGAACTTGCGCTGTTCAAAAGCAATGGCTAGGCCTTTTTGAAGGAAGAACACACTCCTGTGTCTACAATAGTGTCATCTCGGTTTCTTGGACAAGCGGCAAAACTTCTCGTTGACGCTTAGCACGCCTTATTGTCAGTAACTTGATCGCAACCGCAGCAAGGATGCCAGCGGCCAAACCGATTCCGATCAAAACCACAAACCATGTCCCAAAATGCGAATGGTGACTTGACGTGCTTCCTGCACATTTAAGACGACAAAAGTATCAATCACAGACTCAACAAAACGTCTTAAAAACACAAGAAGAATCAATCACTCACAGACAGGGCCTGGCAACAAGACGACAAAAAGTATCAATCACAGACTCAACAAAACGTCTTTAAGACACAAGAAGCATCAGATCACAGAGAGGGCCTTGCATCTTCGACTCAACAAAGTGTCTGTCAGTTTGCAAGAAGCTGCATCAGAACACTAATCAATATTTCAAGGACGATCTGGACACCGCTCTGTCGTTCAAGCTTTCAAGCCACTCCAGACAGCTCGCAAAGGAACGAGTACAGGCACAGTGAAGGGCAACACAGTTTGCCCTCATTCTGATCATCATTTATCAATCATCAAATGCATACCTGTTTGTTGATCCACCGGGGGACCCCGCATGCTTGCAAAACCCCGCACATCTCCACTCTCCCCATCAAGCGGTGTATTCATGGCCCCCTCCGCGCGCGCAAAACCAGGTGTGTTGGACCCCTTCCCGACGACCAAGGCAGCCGTCTGCGTGCTTACGGGAGTGGCTTTGTAGGGACTGGCAACGACAGGCCCTACTGGTCCATGCGCAAGAGCGGCTACTGTGGGTATGGTTTCTGGTGACGATTGCGGTCCGCTTGCAGCGGTTTGGCTCAGCAGACTCTCCAAGGGGGCAGGCGCAGAGACCGGTTCACCTATATCAACGAGTGGGTGGACTAACTGTTTGGGGGGTGACAGAACTGCTTGCAGTGGTTCGATGGAGGGTCCTCGAACAGGAGCGCTGGACGTCTCTTCCAGGTTTGGGAGTACCCCCTCAACAAGCGCACTTGTTGGTGCGAGCGACTGAGCGCTATTCTGTTCCGGGGGCGAAGGAAACGCGGGAAGTGGTTCGATGGAGGGTGCTTGGGAGGGGGCTCTGGACTTCTCTCCCAGAGTTGTGAGTACTGGACTCGTTGGTGCAATCGATTGAGCGCTATTCAAGAGCAGTTGGGTTGAAACAGGAGTTCCCGCTGCAACTTCTGGGCCGGCACTTGATTGCCGGTCAACTGTGGGCAAGGGCAGGGGGGCTGCCCCTTGAAACAGCAAGTCCGCACCTATGGATTTTGGGGGCTCCTTTTCCCCTGGGATTTTGCCCCCTGAATCAACTCTTACTCCAGTGTCCCCATCCGGTGAGCTGACGTTAGACAGACCTACAATTGCCGTCCCTATCAGTGAGCGCACCGAACGTTTAGCCCTTGGCAACGAGGCCCCCACGCCTTCGCTTCCAACCCCTGCAGCAACATGGGGTTCAATGCTGAGTACATACACACGGTGTAGCAATCTGTGTGCCAATGTTGATCATAATCTCATCATTGTGCACGCCAGATGGTGGTACATTCTGCTGCATGGGAAAGACAAGTCTCTGCTACTTTTGATGAGAACCATCTTGTTAAGCTGCTTGAGATCTCAGAGTCAGCACTCACCCTTCCGCACACCAATGGAGCTTAGCTCTGACTGAAATGTCTTGAAACCAAAGAAGTGATTATACGGTGGACAAGGGAAGATGACAGCACAAAGACCAAAAAGAAATGCTCACCAGCAACGAAGAAGCACACAAAAGCAAGTGAACACCACAGCCGCCTGTTCGGTCGGAAGGGCATGCTTGTCCACGACATTGTACCCTGTCTCTCTTCTTAACGGACAACTTATTTGTTGGCCATCAACCTCCGCAGGTTAAAGGTAAGCAGGCCTCAACGTCACACCACACAACATCTGACGCTGCTTGACAATTCCAGGCCACTTCTCCACCTTGCGAGCTAGGCCAGCTTGCTGCTTGCCCAAAGCCCTTCCTCTGCCATGTCAGTTAATAGCAATGCTGCTCCCTGTCACAGCCTTGCTTGCATGGTGGCCTCTTGAAGTTGCAACTTGCAGACTGCAGTGGCAGGTTGCAAGGTGTTGCCTCAGCCCTGGGCCCTCGGGGTTTGAGTATCAAGCAGAGCTTTTTGGTGCGGAAGGTCGATTTTAGTGCATGCGGATCCGCTCGAATATAGTGTCTGCTCCTGCACAAAGTTTCAGAAATGCTCCATCTTAAATAGAGGTTTTTTACCAACATCAGATTTCTTCACATCCGATGATTGACGTCGTATGGTAAAATTATTGGCCCAATATGTAGGAGCAACTTGAGCTCTGGAGTTTGGTCACATGGAGCATTCTCCAACGACAGAGCAAGAAACACGAGGCGCAGGCGCAGGCGCAGACACACGGGCGCATCTTCTCTCCAGACCCTCAACTTGTTTGAAGACGTGCATCTTGGGAGAAACAAAAAGTCGGCAAAACCTACACACAACCTGGGCCTTTGATATCGAAAATGAGCCGCTACGACAGTCGCTATTCAGATTCCTCATCCTACAGGGATCGGAAAAGGTAAGGGCCAGGGAAATGATCCTAGGCAACGTTTGCATCATTCAGCTGAAATTGATGATCAAGCCTGTGTTGTTGCGTATCGTTTAGTCCCTTGGTCCATTGTCTTCTCATCATTTATCTACCCTGACTTTATATGATAGCACAGATGCTCACACTTTTCCTATGTTGCAGCGACTTTGGTGGATATAGCGGTGGTGGTTATGGGGATGGAGGCTATGGTGGGGGAGGTTACGGAGGTGGTTCAGCATATGGAACGAGGGATCTTGACAGCATCGAGCTGCCAAGGCAGCACTTCGACAACCTGCCTGTTTTTGAGAAGAACTTTTACATTGAGCACCCAGCGGTAGCTGCCATGTCCGATGCGGAGGTAGAAGAGTACCGCAGGCGGCGAAATATCACCGTGGAAGGGCAGAACGTACCCAAGCCAGTGCGCACGTTCGAGGAGGCTTCGTTTCCTGGTGAGGCACTTATTACAACCGTGGTGCACAATTGCATGTAGGGTAACACTTTATTGCACTTATCTTTGCATGATGTTTGGGGAATGTCTGGCTTCTGCTTGATTGATTGCTTTGCTTTTCGTGCATGGTACATTCAGGATCAGCTTGACTTTTGTAACTGACATGTTGAGCTGATTCCCAAGTTACCATTTCTTGCAGAGTACGTCCAGGATGAAGTGCTGAAAGCAGGCTTCCAAGAGCCCACTGCCATTCAGTCTCAGGGGTGGCCCATGGCATTGAAAGGGAAGGATCTCATTGGGCTTGCCGAAACGGGCTCCGGAAAGACTCTGGCGTATTTGTTGCCAGCTATTGTGCACATCAATGCTCAGCCCTATCTCCGTAAGTATGCCCCTCCTTGTACTGATCTCGGTTTGAATGGAAGAAAACTTCATGCATTAGGGTTTGCTATTTTCAGTTCCTTGGGAACCAATACATTTTTGGTGGTGGAATCTCAAACACTGCGTCATTCAGGAAGCTTCAACAATGAAAGCCGTTTTGAAGAGGTGTGTAGAGTCATGCACGTGCAAGTATTGTAGCTGGTTGCTTCTTTCCTTGTGCACCGTTCGAAATGCCACTTTTGTCGCGAAAGACATGTTGAACTTTGCATTCCTTGCTTCTACAATTCTGCTTGCAGCCACTGCTGACGATCTTGAAGTCATTCGCATATTGAACACTTGCATATTGGATTTTCATTGCCTGTTTCAAAAGGCAGAGTTTGGGCGGTCAAGCCATGCCAGTCCGATTAGCCTCAACTCTATCGCTTCCAGAGCCAGGCAAGACCTGTAGTTGCTTGAACTCACTTGACCACTATCTGTGTTGTCCACTTGCAGAGCCAGGCGACGGCCCCATTGTCCTCGTCCTGGCCCCCACTCGCGAGCTGGCGGTGCAGATCCAACAGGAGGCCCAGAAGTTTGGCTCCAGCTCGCGCATCAAGAACACGTGCGTCTACGGCGGCGCCCCCAAGGGCCCCCAGACGCGCGACCTCAGAGCGGGCGTGGAGATTGTAATCGCCACCCCGGGCCGGCTGATCGACATGCTCGAGTCCCGGGTCACCAACCTGAAGCGGGTGACGTACCTGGTGCTAGACGAGGCCGATCGCATGCTGGACATGGGGTTCGAGCCGCAGATCCGGAAGATTGTGAGCCAGATCCGGCCCGACCGGCAGACGCTCTACTGGAGCGCCACCTGGCCGAAGGAGGTGCAGGCGCTGGCAAACACGTTCCTGGGGGACTACTACAAGGTGAGGCGCTGCGCTGCTCGGGTTGCTCAAACTTCTTCTGACTATGAGATGCTAAAGTCTGGCTTCGCGTTCAAGGCGTCCGCTCATGACTCCCATAAGCTGTGTAGTGGCCGTAGGCTTTCCTTGACGCTGGTGCTGTTGTGAAGGCATGGGCCTAAGCATGCCGTTGAAGATGTTCGCGGTGCACATACATAACCAAAAGCGCTACAAGGTTGTCGCTCCTTCACCGGGGGGACCTTGACATCATTCGTTTTCGATTTCAGGGCATGAGTAGGCTCCGCAGTTGCGGTTGCCGGTGACTTCTCCAGGAAAAGGATTGAAGTTTTTGGATGCTGATAGCTCTTCCGTTCTTGCAGGTAACCATTGGGTCCCCCGACCTGAAGGCCAACCACATGATCGAGCAGATTGTGGACGTCATCTCCGAGCACGAAAAGTATGACAAGTAAGTGAAGCTGCTCAAGGAGGAGTTGCTTGACTGTGCTAGGACTTTTTCTGCTTTAGCGATTGTGGAGACTGTCGTGAGTTTGAGCACTCTTTGTGCGGATGCTCGAATCTAGTCTGTATGAAACAAAGGCCCTACCTGTGTTTGCAACAGGGGGAAAGAGAATCCTTTTTTTCGTGGCCTAACTTCTAGTTCATAAGTGGTTTGCTTCCTTCTTCGGTCCCTGTTGCAGGCTATCGGAAACTCCTTTCTTGTTAATCCTGCTTTTCGCAAAAAGATTCCGAAGGTCCTTTAGATCTTCCGAGAACCTCATCAACTTTCCCGCTGCCAGCTAGTGTTCGTTCTGAGAAATCAAGGTCTGCTTATTGTCCTGCTGTCAACAATTACTAGACCCCCTTCTCGCTGCAGCCCACCGAAACTGCCTCGTTTGGCTAACTCTCAACTCCTCGAAGGAACGTTCTGGTGCTTTTAGTTGCCCCTAGTCCTTCCTTAAACCTCTTCTTAACCCCTTAGAAACCGTTTCTGAACCCTTTTCTCCTGTCATCAATAGGCTGGTGAAGCTGCTGGAGCAGCTGATGGACGGCAGCCGCATCCTGGTGTTCATGGAGACCAAGCGCGGGTGCGACCAGGTCACTCGCCAGCTGCGACTGGACGGCTGGCCCGCGCTCTCGATCCACGGGGACAAGAGCCAGTCGGAGCGCGACTGGGTGCTCGCCGAGTTCAAGTCGGGCAAGAGCCCCATCATGACGGCCACCGACGTCGCCGCGCGAGGGCTGGGTACGTGCAGAGGGTTGGTGTGGCAGTGTGTTAAGACATATTGTTGCAAGTACTGTTCAGAGATAGGATCGTCTGTTTGCTGGCTGATTGACCAGACTGCTGGTCGGATGTCAACAAAGCAAGGCTTTCGCGGTCCTTCGCGTTTGTGTGAAAGTCAGAGGCTTCTGGTAGTTGTGGCTTGAAGCTCCTGACACGCTGCTCCAGCAAAGGAGAGCTTTACTGAGTCGAAATTCTGCTCGAAAAGAAGTCTCTACTGAAGTGGTTGGGGTGTTAGCGTTGCGTGCAGGGCGGAGGCAGCGTCGTCGGAGGTGCAGATTACATGCACTGGCCGGTGCTGCTGCCAAAGCCTGCACTACAAGTTCAAAGGAGATGTCTGACTGCCTCTGCAAAAGAGCAGCTTTGCTTTGCGGTCAAGGCGCTCGTGCTTCTTGTCTGCTTTTCCGTTGGTGCGCTTTGGGTCGTCGTTCGTTGTTCTCGTCTCGTTTGTGGTACTTCCGGAGATTCTCTCGTGATTGTTGTCGTTTTCCCATAATTGCATATGCATGCCGCCTGCTAGCTGGGTGGAGGCTTGCTTCATTCCTCGCCTTCATATTTCGGCAGCGATTTTTGTCGCGTCTCGTCATCTTACGCCAACGAACGTGTTGATTCGTCGCTTCATCCAACGAAGGCTTGTTCCGAGGCTTATTCGATCCGCCGACGAACCCTTGACCCGCCAGTATCTCACTACTTTGGCCTTCTTCCACACCACTTTCTGCTGAAAGCTTTCTGCTTCATGTCTGTCATCAACTGGACCACTTTCTGTCACACCACTTAGTTAGTATCCATTCCTCCGCACCACACACCACTCGTTCATTCAGTACTGGCCCCACTGCCGCCCCACTGCGGGTGACTGCCTGCCTGCTGCTGAGGCCTTCGCGGCCTTTCCGTTAGCACACTGTTTAGAAGTCGTTCCTAGGGGCGTGCGCGCTCGCGGCTGGCGGCAGGCCTTGAGGGGCCTGTTCCAGGCCACGCGAGCGGAGCCGTCTGCGGAGCACTTTCTAGGCAGCAGGCGGGGCACAGCCCCTGGGCGGCACAGGTAGGCCGCCCCTCTTCCTTGAGCTGCCCCGGTTTGAAGGGCGGTGAAGGGGGGATGCCCTGCCTGTGCGTGTGTGTCTTGCTGTTTTGGTTGTCGTTCGTGTCACTGCAGGCAAAAGCAGTGCATAGTGGAGTCTTTGATGAACGACACGTCCAGTCTGTTGGCTGCTGGACGCGTGTGGTTGGATTGAATCACAATTGTCTTTGTCGTTATTAATACACGACGGCCTTTCTTGCAGAGAAAATTTTCCTCACCAATGTACGTTGTCCTTCAATTGCAGATGTGAAGGACATCAAGGCCGTCATCAATTACGACTTCCCGGGCACCATGGAGGACTACGTGCACAGGATCGGCCGAACGGGCCGCGCCGGCGCGAAGGGCATAGCGCACTCGTTCTTCACCGCTGCAAACGCGAAGCACGCTCGGGAGCTGTGCAGTGTCATCTCTGAGGCGGGGCAGACGCCCAACCCAGAGCTGCTCAGCATGGCTTCCTCGTCGAGAGGGTTCGGTGGCGGCGGCGGCGGTGAGTTGCTTGTGGAGCTCTGATGACACCAGCGTTCAGTTGTCTGGTTCTTGCGGTGTCCGCTTCTTTCTTTCTTTTGGTTGCCTTTATGGGCGCTTGAATGCTTTTATGCATACAGTCTGGTCGAACCTGCAAATAGGCCGATTTGGTTCTGACGGTATTCGCTGCGCCGATCTTTGTAGAGAAACTTTGCACAACCTCTCCTTAGTGGGTCCGATCATCCGCTTTATTTCGGGGATTTCTCTGATTATCGGGAAGCGAAGTTGGTGGTCTGAAAAGCGTTTGGCATACCTAAGCTTGCGCTTTACGTCACTGTCCGCAGGTTTCCGCGATAGGGGTCGTGGAGGGGGCGGCCGTGGAGGCGGAGGATTTGGCAGCTCGGGGGCCAATGCTTTGCCTCTGGGAGGTGGGGGTCGATGGTAAAGAGAATGGAAACAATGTCTGAAGATTGCCATTGTTTACGAGAAGATATAGATTGCTAAGCCCTAGTCAGACAATAAGCAGATTGCATCGAGTCGGAGGCGGAACTAAGATCAAACACAACCGTTCTCATGTCAAGACCCTTGTCTTTCAAGATCTGTCAATGCCAAGTCGTTTGGTGTGTTGAATTCACTCTTGACAGAAACGGATTTACTGTAAGGGTGTCTGAGGGAGTCGTTGAACATGAAGCTCAATATTTTCCAAACGACCGTGGTCGCATGTTCATCGTGGCGCTTGCCAACATTGAGGTTAGGAGAGACCCTCGCTCACCTCGCTCATTGTAAGTTCCGGCCTGAGTAAATAACGATGTTTCAGACAGAAGGAAAGCTATTCATCATCGTTTAGGTGCTCCTCTAAGGAATTTGTCGAAAAGTTGTTGCGGATTAGTAGCACCCGGCCCCATGGTTTTCTTTGAGTCATTACCTCTGCTCAATGAAATGATCACTTTGTGCCGGCGAGCCTAGCCCCACTCGAGCGCCCTGGTCATGCCACATCATCATGAATCAATGCTTGCCGGCGAACTTATCTGCATGATCGCGTGGCAAAAAGGATCTTGGTCATGCAGTTCTTTTCAACTCCAAACGCACATATACAGATTGTAGTGCAAGGTGGCCACTGGACCGAAACTCGCAAATTCGCCCTAGCTCGCGCTCATGCATGCATCTGTTGAGCATGATATCGACGATAGCACGATGAAGTGAGCGTACAATTGCATGGTGTGGAATGCAGTGCACTGGCCCGCTTACACCTTGTAGTACGTCGTAGCCATGAGACGAATTTGCTGCATGCTTGTTACGAGCATACATGATCGAAGAGCTTGTTCGTCTTGCACCAGTGCCGCAGGTTTGAGTTTCTATGATGGCTGCCAGGCTTCAAGTACGACGACCAGGCCCTTAGCGATGCGCAATACTCTCTGCGTATAGACAATGCACGCATGTGTCCTACGCAAGCTCGTTTTCGCCTCTCAATTCGAGTCCATCTCCAATCGGACTCTATGGTACACACAGACTCACTTTGAATCCAGTGAATCTTTGGTGTTATATCGTCACTACCTTTCATGCATGGCGCCAATGATGACGACATCAGGCAAGCCCGCTCGAAAATCAGATTACTGAAGGCGTACGACCTGGTACTAAAGTGGGACTGGCAGAATGACGACTCTACTGAAGGCAAAGAGAGTCTTGACTCCCGTTTTACAATTGCAATGGCCGCAGTGGCAGGATAAGTCTTGCTTTAAGCTAGCTTGAAAGCAAGCTGTTCTCCTCGATGAGATCTTTGGGAAAGGATTCGGTACACGCTCAAAAGGGGCGCGCACGAGTTCCGGGCACGGAGCATGGAGACTGGGTGACCTGGGCAATGCGCATCGCCGGGGTCCAAATCATAGCGAACGCCCTCCTTTTGACGGAGCTTCCATCACACGGCAGAGGCAAAAGCTCGCTGAAGAGACCACCTTCTGTCGAAGGAGCCCCCTGTCTTCGAAGCTTGCCAGAACGGCCAACTTGTTTCAGGTGGGATTGAGCAATGAGACATGTTAGGTACTGCAGCGTTCAAAGGAAAGGTGTTTACCTCGCAGTCATGCAGTTTCCTAGATCCGAATAGTCTTCGTCGTTGAAAGCCTAGCAAAGCAGCCTGCATGCGCGTCTGACAGGTAGTCTCTGTCTGATTGAGAATTGGGGATGCTTGAGAAAGAGGCATGGATTGTCACATATTCTCAGATAAAAGTCTCCTTCACATGGATCGGTGAAACCTGGTGTAGGATTCTGATTTGCTTAGGGTTTTGCTCTGCAGGGGCATTCTAGGTGTTGGTGAAGGGTTGCTATGGGGCTCCATCGTTCTTAGATCCGCGAGATCTGTTATCGTTAGGGAACGTCAAAAACAACAGCTTTCGAAAATGAGAATTAACTCCATCACTTTTTCAAAGACATTCGTTCTGCAGGTTCCATTTGCTTTATTCTCATGTCCATTTTTTCTCCGGTTGCAGCTTTGCTTTGAGCCATGTCGAAGCCCGATCTTAAGCCAAGCTTTCCTGATCTAGGGTTCGAAGAGCCACACACTCCGCCGCATCAGGAAGCGCACCCCTCAAACCTGCGCTCAGCCGAAGAATCAGAGAAGCGCTTCTCCAGACCCGCCAGACTGCCTTTTAAGCAGCGGGCCTTGCTCAGGCGAGCTACCTCCCAGTACTTCGCGGAAAAACAGTTGGTCAAGGATCTACCGACTGAAAAACAGGGCCCGGAGAGTCCAACCCAGAAGGGAGCGCAGGAACGCCCTGGGCAACCGGCGAAGAAGCTCTCGTTTCGGGAGGCGGCGCAGGTTCTTGGCGACTTCGAGGCGCAGAAACACGCTGTCATGTCGCCGGAGGAAGGAGGGGCGTTCTTCACTGAGCAGGAGGCAGACAGTTCCCGCATTACCAATCCTGAGCAGGTGTTGGGTAAGCCTGAGGAAAACTTTCACAAACTTGGAGTGTCAACGGGACTTCTCGCGGACAGCCACGTGTCCGAACCTGTCTCAGGCATCGTTCCGGAGCGGAACGGTCCGTCTGCTGTGGGCTCCCTCAGCGTCGTGGCAGGGAAAACGGGGAGACGAAGTCCAGAAGCAGACAATCAGCCGTTCAATCTCCCGACGCCCGAGCTCTTCGACCTTCCTGAGAGAAACTTTCCGGTAATACGAAGAACTAGAGCGAGCGCTCCGCCCGGTTACAGCGGCTCGGAGTCGGAGGATGACGTCACGGAGCAGTACCGGGGCAGTCAGAGACGGTCGGTTGGTCCCCCCCGGTCAATGTTTCACGAGCGCCTCTGCGCTTATGAAGCGCTCAACTGGGAGAGCCCGGAGGAACTGGAGCCGAATAAAGCGCTCGGAGAACTAGACGAAAGGAGGGTTTCTGCAGAGGGAAGGCTGACCGGGGGTGAGTACCGGGGCCCGGGCGGTACGGACCGGCGGGCCAAGTTTGCAACGGTAGGCGCGCGAGCGTCCGCAGCGTATGACATAAGAGGGAGCCCCGTTTCGGATACGCGAGCGAGGCTGGTGGACCAGGAAAACGTGTCGCTGATTGACAGGTACGTTCTCTGAGCATTTCGAAAACGTATGCTCGAGAGAACTTTTGAACGCAAAAACAGGACGAGAGCAGTAAACTGATGAGATATTTGAATGGGAGGAGTGGTACCAGTCCATGGAGTAACGATTCAAAGCGGTGAGCTCGAAAGCAATCTGCCCGATAAGTGAATTGAATGATGCTGGAGCGTAAGGATAATCGACTGTTGACGAACTCGACGCTTTTGAAGGTAGAAACCGATCTCTCTAACGTGGCGGAGACCCAATTTGGAGAGCAGGTTCATCCCTTTTCTCAAGATTCAATGTTACGAAGCCGCCGGATGTTTGGCTGCTATCCGAGAATCCTGTAGTACGTCAGAATTGCAGAAGCTTTCGATCCCAAAAGGTGATCGTTAGTTTTGCGGTCGCATCTCAGTTGTTTCATACAGCTTACAACAATGCGTTCTGAGAGCACTATTTCAGACCAGCTTAACCACCGGGGGCCTTTTGAATTGTGAGCCCATTGCCTCAGTTTTGGAAAGTGAGCGCGTTTTCTTCTGAACGGTAAACCAAATTTCACCGATTGGTATGCCCACATGACCGCTCCGCTTGTCCAGGCACGTCAATCCCCGTGACGTGACGCTGACCGCAGCAGAGTCCCCCGGAGTGCGCTCCGCTCGCGCGCTCCGCAGCATCTACTCCGGGCTGTCACGGGACAAAGAACCCGCTTCCGGGGTTCCGCTCAAAGAAGCGGACCCGCGGAATCCTGCGCAGACAACGGATCTCTCCTTCGAGCTGTGGCGCCCAGAGAGCGTAGTCCGCGTCATTGGTAAAACGAACCGGGAGGAAGAACCGGGCGCAGAGTCCGCGGATGAGACTCTGGATTCGGCTCCCGGTGCTGACGTCAGGCAGGGGAGCGAGGTCGAAAAGAGTAACGCAAAGCGGGTGTCCTTTGGGGCGGTCGGGAGCGCGCGCGTGCGCGCCGCGCGGCCGGCTGAGCGCGCGGGCTTGGGGGGTTTGCCGCCCGAGGCGAAGTGGGCTGCCATTCAAAAGTCGCTGAAAGACCTGCACTCAGATCCGCGCGCCGGAGGCGGTTTAAAAGAAGAGAAACGGGGGCTGGAAGTTGATTCGAAAAATGCAGAAAGCCGCAAAGTTGAGGGCGGAGTGTCGGTCGAAGGAAGAAAGACCCGTCCTGTGAACAACCCGTTTTCGAACGGAAGAGGGGAGCGGAATTTGAACGTGGCGTTTGGTAGTTTGTTTTACCCCTCTCAAAGCGTCGATACGCAGGAGGTCGAAGACAGCGTAAATCCGTACGATGACGAACGAGACGCAGAAAAGACGTCGGGCGATTGGGGCCGGTCAATTGAGAAGGAGATTCCCCGCAGATCGGCGGAAAGGGCAGCGGTACCGAAACCGGAACCCCCGGTCAGAACCAGCTCGTACTTTAGCCGAAAGGGGCTGGAGCTCGACGACCGCGGCCAGCCGGTCGGTGTCGGGGCGAACTACCGGTCCCTCTCGGAAGAGTATACCGGTCAGGAGCAGGGACTATCAGCTGGAAGAAACAACCGGTCGCCCGAGAGAGACAGAAGAAGAAACCGGAGAACGGAATCGGAAACGGGAACGGAAACGGACCTCGCGCAGTCGATCGCGGAGCTGGCGGGCAATCGAGAGTGGCGCTCGCACGAGAACTACCTTACCCCGGAGGCCGAAATTCGCGGGGCCCAAAAATCGGCTAAGGGTCTCGGGGACGAGCGAGAGACTTCGCAGGCGCTCGCGGGGCGAGTGGGGGGAGAGGAAAGCGTGTGGGTTGCAACCAGGCGCGGCGGGAAGCGGTCGGTTTTAAAGGGGTGGGCGGGCGCGAAGCGGAGCATGAAGAAAGCGGTCGTTTGGTTGGGCCTGAAGAGCAATGACAAGAAGGTAGGCAAGTTTCTTGGTCCGAGTTCGTTTTACAGGTCGAACCTGCGCCATGGTGAGAGGGGCTTTCTGGATTGAGGTGAGAGCGTCACTCGAACAAGGTGAAAGCAAGAAGAAGAAGTACACAATGAGGAAGAATTGCACACTAACTGCAGATTGTATGCTTTTCGACTTTTCTAAGTTTCGTTCCGCTCTTCGATAGGATTTCCTGGACAGGCTTGCTTTTCGATCCCACCGCAGAACCAGACATTCGTCCAAACAGTGGATCGCCTAGATTAACGAGAATGCTCCCAAGGATCTTTTGCTTCCAAGGATGCAAGAGTTGCGATGTACTTGCAGTAGTACTCATCTCGATACAGAAGTACTGTGGAAAACTAGGATGTTCTGCCCCGAATTCAAAACCAGGTTTTCTCTTTTCTATATCTAGGATGTCTTACATGGACCTTTGCGTAGCGGTATTATTATCGTTTCGGTTCTCTGGCTGCTCTTCTGTACGAGTCACACTCATTCGAAATCCGGTAAAAGAGCTAGCGACGACCACCAGAAGAGAGCTACCAAACCTGGTTGCAGTTTCATAGGAGTTCCACACTCTTGTCCACCGTCCCTTTCGCAGATGGCCATCAACCTGGAGCGCCGCCCCACTTTGCACGGCCGCGCAGCTTCTCTCGACGCCGACTCAGACCCGGAACCCTTAAACCCTGCACCTGTCGCCCGGCCCCCGCGCGGCGCGGCCGCCATCAAGCGCCTGTGGCGAAGGATTACGGGCAAGCTGGCGGCGCTTTCCGCGCGCGCATCACGCGCCGAGGAAGCGCGCGCGTCTGACGTTAGCGGGCGGCCGGCGTCGAGCGGGTGGGCGAGCCGCGTCGCGCAACAGGCGGCCGCGCGTTCCGGGCTGACGGGCGGATCGAGGAGAACGGAACGGAACGAGGGGACGGAAAGTGATGGGGATCTGGCGGCTGCTCCGAGCGGGGCTATGAAGAAGTCTCCGAGTACGACTCGGGGCAGGAGCCCCCTTCACAAGAACAGGTAAAAGGGGCCCCTTTTGTTACGCTCTCTTCGGTGAAGATGATCGAAATATGCCCTTCTCGTTTTGTGGGCAGACCGAGAGCTTGTCCACCTGGTTCTGGATTAATGAGGTTCTGCATGCTCGGAACCTAATCAGTCGGGGTTACGTCGCTCTCGTCGCGATAGGGCATACCTACTCGTGAGGCCTCAAGCAGGGATGGTTCCGATCGTTCGTGTCTGCTCCCCTACACGCGCGCTTCAAGTCAGTGTCTCCATCCACACTGCTTTCTGCGGCACTGCAATATTTGCATACGTGTTTCATGCGCTTGACAGAAGTAAACCCAAGATAAACCCGCTTACAAACTGGAACGGTAAAACGGCGGACAAGGGACAACGGGGTGAACGGAATGACTCGAGCCGTGTCGGAGCCATGTGAACGCTGCCGTCGCGGGCCGAGTACGCAAACCGTTTTGCGATGCATTTCATTTCATAACATAAAAACGTGACGGCTTTTTCCAATGATCAGTCCGAATCGTCGTAATCTTGTGCCCCTTTCTTCTCGCAGGGTGGTTCACGGCGGTCGCGAGCTTCTAAAAGCCCCGCAAGCTTTAGAGACGAACAAGACGAATTAGATGGACGAGCATCAATCGAGCCTTGAAAGAAGCGGTTTTGACATCGTTACAGTTGCTCCGAGTTCGACAGATTTCGGGCGCCTTGCTGCGATACAAAGACCCAGACTTCCCGGTCGAGGGGCATCAATATAGCCTGAATTTGAGAAGCGCAAGTACACTTGATCCAATAGACGGACGTACGCTCACCATACAAATGAAGAAGGCGGCTTGGACCTTGGAGTAATATAGAAGCCTTTATCGGAAACATTCGTCGAAGAGCACCTGGCATGAAAGCTCTTCAACACACGGGATTCGTTCTGCGATTCCCTTTGACCTGGTGACCCCTTTGACTTTCAAAATATTCTCCTTTTA
Source organism: Klebsormidium nitens (assembly GCA_000708835.1). NCBI lineage: Eukaryota > Viridiplantae > Streptophyta > Klebsormidiophyceae > Klebsormidiales > Klebsormidiaceae > Klebsormidium > Klebsormidium nitens. The sequence continues at coordinate 8,503 of DF237122.1, read as the reverse complement.
AAGATTGGGATGTGACGAGACAGGTGCTTGTTTCACCACTGGGTATTCAGTCGACTCTTCGTACATTATCTGAGCGCTTGAGTCTCAAAACCGACTTAATGTGCAGCATCATGCCATGAGTTGTGGCCTATATTCAAGGTGCTTCTCCTCATGTTCGTTATCTGAGGTTGTCTCTGAAAGTCAGGCTCACCGAGCCGCTGCGAAAATGCACGCCGCAGCTTAAAACAGACAAACACAATTGTGATGTCTCACGGAAGTGTTCAGCTGCGAAAGCACTCGTTTTGTATCCTGACTTCACAGCTTTGATTGAGGATGTCCTCCATACAGAAGTGTCGGATTCATGTCTTAGTGTGAACAAAGTTGTAAGACGCAGGGCTTCTCAGGAAGCCATTGTAATATTGAAACGAAGCGATGTCAACCGCGAATAATGGAGCAAGCCACTGAAGCTCGACAGTGATCTCTCCTTTCAAGATGACATACTTCAGGATCTTCAAGACAAGGAGACACAGGCATTTGAGGAGACGCTCAACAGCGGCCGTCAAACATTTCTGCACCAACGATGCAAGTGCGATGTCCCATCATCGAATAATCAGGTCGGTCACAACACGGGTAGGATTTACAAGAAACGAGTCGGCCTGTGTGAAAGCTGGAGAACGTCTTCGCCAACGGTACACGTTGCGTATGGCACAAAATGGATTTATAAGATCACCTCAAGAGCCGAGGGTACATCTGTGCAGACAAGTCTGTACTTTTGTTATCAACAGCTGTCTCTTTCTGCTCGGTCTATCAGCATCGCACTCTACTCGGATGGTGCAATCCAGGCATGGTGACTGGACGGACACGTCTAGTCTCTCCCAACCAATATAACAAACAAGACTGTACGCTTTTACCCCATCTCCTACGTTCAAATATATGAGAGGCCTATATAATTTAGCTTTCCTGAACCTCAACAGTGATCACTTTCGGCTCCTGTGCCTTTCTCTTGGCCACGTGGACGGACAGCACGCCGTCCTTGACGGCTGCCTTCACATCCTCGCCGTTGGCGTCCTTTGGTAGCCGGAACTTCCTCTCGAAGTTGCCCCGCGACCTCTCCACTCTGCAACGATCAAGAAAGAGTCGGGTCAGGACCTATTAAAGAGTCGTTTAGCAAGAATACAAAATCGAGCACTCCGTTTTACAGAAAGAGTGCTGTATAAGAAAAAGTTCCCCGCAACTTCAGCCATGTTCTCATACCCGCACTCAACACGAGCACCTTAAAACAGATGGTCTTAAAACGACCGAACTCAAAACTTGAGAGGCTACACCTCGGAATCAGAACACTTGTGGTAGTGGTCCAGAAAAGCAAAAGTTCAGCTGACAGATACCATACTTTCCCCTGACCTGATCAACCTACTCTCATTATGATAGTCCCTTCCTTGCTTTGCCCAATCCTCCAAACTCTTATCCCTCTCAAGACGAATTCTTCCCCCCCTCAGAACGTCACTACTTCACCCTTTTCCAAGCTCGTCATCAGTACTGGGCTTCAGAAAAGAATGAGAGTTACTTCCGCAAAGCTCACCTCCTACCTATGAGGATCACTGCAGAGCAAGTAATACAAGACTTATGCAGATTCTTCATTCAAGAGCAATCAATTGTTTGACTTTATCAGAACTTACCTGTGGTACTTTTGGCCCGGTAGCTTCTTCTGCTGCTCCCTCTCGCCACTGAGCACAAGGACTCTCCCCTGCTGCTCCAGCTTCACCTTGACTTGATCCTTGTTCAGCCCCGGTACCTCCATCTCAAACTCATAAGCCTCTTCAGTCTCGCGCACGTCCACCGGTGCAAAAGCAGCTGGGGCTTGAGGCTGAGCTGCTGGATTGCAGGCACAGGGGTCGCAGTCACACTCGGCTTGCATGACGAAGGCGGGGTCCCAGTGACGGCTGAGGAGGGCGGCTAGAGCCATAGTGCTGATGCTGTGGTTGATGCTTGCTTGAATTAAGATGGTCAAAGCGGGGGCGGTGGTCTCTTGGAGGCGCTGAAGAGTCGCTGAAGCTGCTGTGATTGCTTGCGAAAACGTTTCTGGAATGAATGAGCTTGACGTCTGAGAGCAGGAGGGTTTTATAGCGCTTGCAAAGCTGCGCGACATTCGTAGCTCATGACTTGAGTCAGAGTGCACTGTGACTGAAAGTCTGCAGTGCGGGTCTAGAACCGTCGATCAGCTTCTAGAAGCTCATCGATGGTTCTAGGTTCAACTTGTCCCAGAACTTTCACGAACTTTCAAGATTCGAGTAGAACTCTCGGCCGTCGGAACGGGATCGACGGTCATAGATAGTTCAAAGCCCGGCCGCGCGATCTAAGGTGGGCGGCCGCCGGCCGATGCGGCGTCGTCGAGGCGTGGTCGCGGACGGCCCGCCAGCTAGCCCAGGCCCATAGCCTGCAGTGGCGGCCCCAAGAGCACGTGCACGCCATAGGAAGCTACTATATTTATTTTGTAAGCCACAGTGGCGTGCCGGCCCACAGGCCACTTGAAGCTCAGTGCCTGTGGCACTCTGTCAAGAATGCCAGAATAAGACAGGACCGTTGATATCGGAAGTTTGTTAAGTCGATGAAAATGACTGAACCTCATGCAGGCCTCGGCACATTAGTACTTGGTCTGTTCCCAGATCTCAAAAACAACACTTCAACTTCACAGAGATTTTTGCCGGAAGTAGCCGCCATACGCTAGCTCGCGGATCGTTTCAAGTTCGCATCGGATGCGAGCGGCCGGGCATTGCAAAGTGAATGTCTCTGCAACCGACGTTCCAAGTACAGTGGCTAAGGTGGCCACAATCTCTAAGACGTTGGGACGCAACCGGCCCCTTCCTGCTCGTTGGAACCGGCCGCTGGACGCCAAAGAAACCGCATTTCTGTAAGGGACAGGTAAGATACCGCCTCAAAACATCGAATTTGATGTTGCATCCGACTGATTGAATAACCAATAAAAACAATTGTATGGTTCAGACATTCTGATGCACGGGTTTCATGTACCCATGTCTCCTGTCGGAACTCGCAATCTGACCAAGAAAATTGTCATGATATCATGAAACCATCCATTCAAGCCCTTGAAATCAACAACTTCGAAGTAAACTAGTAACATGCCACCTGAGAATATGTTAGCACCTACGCCACTGGCTGATGTGTCTCAGAACAAAATGCTATTGACGTCGGTGGATTTGGCACAGGCCGGAGGCCCGGCCCTATTCGGAAGTTCCCAATTCCACGCTTTGAATCATTTCTCTGCCTCAAATGACCTGAAGAGCGGATGAGCCAGAGGTTTTGTGAGTCGCTCCACAACTCCAGAAGCGGACGTTACTATATTCCGCCCAACACGTCCAGTGGCCAGGTCGATCCGGTGGACCTTAAAAGGTGCAATAAGTCGAGAACGGGCTGAGAAAGATTGTTGACGTGCTTTCCAAAATATAATTTCGTAGACTCCTCTTGCAGTACTTTCCTGGTTGGTCCTGCTTGCGATTGTATTCGTCAAAAGGTTTCCTTCATCCAAGTTAGGTCGATCCAGAGCCGCAATATCTGCGGCCAATGCGTCGCAATGATCTGCGTGAAGGTAGGGAGTGGAGAATTGCACAGTTCTGGCCCCCTTCCTGCAAGACAAGAAACACAGGTAGCCGACGAAACCTCTCGTATATTTATGCGCCATGCGAAGAACATATGTCGTCTTTAGCGACCATCCTTAGGCACTTGTTTGTCTGCTTCGTAGAGCCGACGTTGTCACACGCTTGCTGTATGGCTGCAGCGCCTACTACGGCGGAGTAACGAAAGGAAGCCAGGCACAACTTAAATCTACGAGTTCAAGTTCAAAGCAAATCATGATGTGCTACCCAACTGTCTCCATTAAAAGTAACCCTTGAGATGCGCGCACTTGATGTGCGGCCTGAATAAGAACCAGTCTGGTCTCACTTTCCTTTGAGAATGCACTCTCGAACTGCGAGCGGCCACGTTTAGACTAGACGGATACATCTGCGTCGACTGGAGGCTGTTGTCCTGCTCATGTACGTTTGAGCGGCTGTCAAAACGCAGCATGTCTATAATATGTCAATACAAGATCAGATGCTCGAACATTTCCAATCATTCTCATACTCAGACCCACATCATAAAGAACAGGACGACAAACAGATTGTTCATGCCGGTCATGACCTTGATGCGAAAACGAAGTGGGCTTGAACAAGCTCGTTTGTCGTACCAATCACGGAGTGCGCACGTGCGCATACACAGCGTATCACTCGGGCATACGTGCTTGATTATTGACTCGAGTATAATATGCAGATATGTACAAGTTGGCTCTCATGCAACAACCCATGTAGATGCATCTTTGATAGATCAAGAAAAGTATCAGAAGTGATATCTTTGACTTCCATTCTCGGGCCATTTACTTTTGCGCACCTGCAGCTTAACGGCTTGCCCACTAGGTAGTCGCCCAGAGCCGGGACGCAAGGCTCATCGGTAGGTAGTATTTGTCAACTGTGCGCCAATCATCTCGTGCTTTCATGCAGGCGCTTGACATGCAGAAATCATACGTACAGGGCTTTCGACCGGCCATCACAACCATGTGATCAATGCTGTACAAACTTTATGATCCAGGCGGCGACTGTGCTTGGGTCCGATTGCGCCGCGACATGTGCGTCAACAAGCTGCAGACTTTGCCTAGGATGCAGCGGGCCGTCTTATTGACGCGTGATCATGCAAGTCACGCATTCGCCCTGCAATTGCATTGCATTTCAATGCAGGTCCCATAATAAACTCTTGAATATACTAGCTAACATGATCCGGATTACGGTATAGCATGACTGTACAGCATCCGACATATTTTATGCACACACGGTGCAACCGTCATACATATGCTGGCGTGCAAACATGATATCATTCGGATCTGCGCGGGCGTGTACTATGTAATCAGAATGCACGGAGCACAAGCTAGATTTTGCTGCGCCGCCATATGATCGAGTGACGCGTGTCACTGCGACAGTCTAATTCAGACTTGCATCATGCTTGCAAAGTTTTATACAAGGGATCGGGCAAAGTCACTCATGATTCATAATGCAAAACGCACTGGCATATACATGCATGATCGGTCCACACATGATGGAAACACATTTATGAAACTGTGCCAAACTTCACTGAAAGGAAAGAACTGGACGAGATCGCGAGATACACCAAAATGATGTTTGTTGTTCAAAGTAACCTATTATACTACTTTTTTTTGACACAAAAACGATAAAATCCGAGTCGCTCATGAGTATAACTATGGCCCAAGTTGAGTGTAGCAACGGAGGCTGCCCTAAATCATGAGCCGAAAGCGAAGAAACTCTCCTGAGGTTCGTCGTCTTTAGGGAGCGTCTCAGGTTGCGGTGACTACGTTGTATTGCCTTCTGCTCCAACGTCAATTTAACTTTTCACGGTAGCAATCTAGAAACCTAACTAGCGTACTTTCATAACCCTAGCCTGCCCTTCCCGTCATTGATGTGCAACCTTCTAGGCTGGCCTGCAGCCGCTCTCTTGCCTACCAGCCCACAGATTACTCTGCCCTATGTACAACGTCCCACACACTTCCACTCTCTTTATCTTCTCAAGACTCTGTTCCGCCTGCCTGACACTCGACTCAGGACTCCATGCCCCTGGGGGGGCTCTCCTGGCGCATCCTCTTCAGGCTCTCCGAGCTGGTCGCCTCTTGGTGGCTGGCCCCTCTCTCTTTCCCGCCAGAGGAGCTCGCGCTTGCATACGAGCTGCTGGTCGGCCCGTTCCCCTGGCCATGCGCACCGCGAGCGAAGCCACCTCCTTGGTGGGGGTACGGAAAAGCCCCCACCCCCGCTGTAAAGTGCGACCCAAACGGGGGGCGCGGCATGTGCATGGGCGCCACTCCTAGGGGGAGTGACGCCAACGACGCCCCCGCCAGGATGTCATGAAGCTCGTACATCTCGGACTCCTCGGACGCTTCAGAAGAGTCAGACGTCCCAGAAGACTCGTCCTCCTCCATGCCGTCCGCCGGGCTGCTCGCCGCGGCTGCCCCCCCTTCGGCGTTGCAGATGGGGCAGTCGTGATCCGGGGCGTAGAACGTCGCGCCAAAGAAAGGAGGAGGGGGGGCACCAAAAGGTGGGGGGGGAAAGTGGGGCGGGGGCGGAGGGGGACCCCAGTGGTGGGGCGGGGGAAAGGGGGGGAGCGCGTGGTGCCCACGCCAGTCCCCGAAAGGGGGTCTGCGATGGGGGGGGCCGTGGTGACCCGGCCCATGATGACGACGCCCTCGGTGACCACCGTCTGTGGCCGGGGGGGCCGTGATGTCCGTGACCATGATGGGGAGTCCGTGGGGTCCTGGTCCGTGGGTG
>DF237123.1:127061-161443 GCA_000708835.1 Klebsormidium nitens | reverse complement strand
CCGTCGCTTTCAAACCCCAGTGCCCCTTGCGTCAGTCACTGTGGCAAGAGGCACAAAGTTGATGAGAAAAGTTTAGGAGATCGGACACGGACACTTTTGACATTGTCGGACACCACTTAAGTGCTCGGGCAAAACTAAAACCACACCAAAACCCTAAGGACAGTGGCTTAATCGTTAGTAGGATCCCTAATCGGTTAGCAGTCACAGGGAAGGGACGCGAACCTAACAAACCGTCACAGCAAGGGACATACCTAACCCTAAGATACCATCACTGCTTTGTGACCTAACCCTAAGGTCACAAAAGGTGCCCGGTTGCTTCTGCTCCTGCCAAGGCTGGATACCGCTCGAGAAGCAACGGTCTGTACCGTACGCTGCCATTTTGCGCCCGGTACCGTCCGAACCCCAATTCTCCCCAAACTTTTCTCGTCAACTTTGTCCGTTTTTGCGTCACATGATCGGCACTAACGGGTGTTCACAGTGTGAGGTGACAGGTCCTGGCAAGCGGATTCCTCGAACTCAATGCAAGCTTCTGCTCGATCTAGTTCCAAAAGACTGCTGAATTTTCGCCATTCTGTGCTCCGGAGTATCCGGGTTGTATCGAATGGGGGGTAGCTTCTGACCCAGCCAGAGCCCCCTTTTCCGGCGTTCTTATACCCACACTACTGGTCACTTTCCAAGTAGGTGTAGGGGGTATTAGAGAGAGACAAACCTTCACCCCTTGATTGGCGAGATTCCTCCGGAACTGGCAGAAGGCGCCAGCGGCCGCCCAAGGCGCCAATTGAAGCATTCCAGCACCACCCCTGAGCTATGTTCCTGCGCTGAGTTCCTGAGCTTTGAAGTTTGAGCAGCTAGCGCGAAGTGTCGATCAGACAGATTGTAGGCGTAGCGTTGGCAGTGGGCACCCTCCATAAAAGCAGAAAGGCGCTGACACTGGCAGTTTCAATCTGTTCCGGGCTGGACACTCTCAAGTGGAATCCAAGAGCAAGCCACTTGCACAATGCACAGTTCTTAGAGGATGTTCGATTTGTGAGCCAAAGCTTACTTGGTTTTCTTCAAGATACTATAGTGTAAGACTTTGGAAGTACGTATGCCAGCTTCTCTATCTAAGTTGGTTTGGTCTTAACCTTCTGGGCCTGAAGTTCTAGAACCAGTCTCACATTATAGTAGGAAAGGCCTTGGTTCTGATGCAAAAGTAGCCTTCAAACACCTGGCAATCAAGTTGGGGCAGAAACATGGGCAAGAAGGGTTTTGGCGCCGCAGCTGCCACATTTGGGAAGGGCGATCTTCCCGGGTTCGTGAAAAGATCAGGGAGTTCTAGTTCCCTGGCCAACTCTGCTGGAAGTGACACCGGCACCGACAGAGAGCTTGGGCAGGGGTGGGAAGCGGATGGTTGGGACTTTGACAACGAAGACGATGCTTGGCTGGACGGAGGGGCAGATGTGGCAAAAAGAACGGCGGCAAATGGAGCGGGGTCGAAAAAACCAGCATCGAGAGAGAATGGGGGTAGGTTTGTAGTGGCCTTTTGCGCATTCATTTTGATCGAGATCTCCCTTTCTGAAAATGGTTGGCTTGATTGTATTGGAGGTTTACTAAGCATGCCCAGGTTCCAAGAAAGAAGTACACACTTATCTTTGCCGATGAGTCAGTGTGGTTCTTGCACACCAAGCGCGCCTCGCAATGCGAATTGAGTGAGATTGATGGAGCTGTCTGAGGTGAACATGGGACTCATGAGCACGGTTGTTGTATCAGTGCTTTCTTTTGTTTGTCGGTGAGGCCTTGTGTGATTCTTCTTTGTATCCAAGTACCTCGAAGAGGTTTCTACTTCATACGATCATCAAGAATGTCTCAGTGGGAAAAACAATTATGTTCCCGGAGTGCAAAGGTTTTCCTGTGTCCAAGTAACTCACTGGAGGTCTCCACTTAACAAAGTGGAGAAGAATTTCTCAGGAGGAACCACATATTCCCTGAGTGCAATGCTTTCCCATGTCCAAGTACCTCACAGGAGCTTCTACTTAACATGTTAATGAAGAACTTCTGATTTGGAAGGACATGATGTCTGCTGTGGTCAGCTGGACATTTCATCCAAAATGCTTTGAGTTCTTGCTGTGGCCTTGCTCTTAGGATGATATTTAGAGCTCTATCTTTTTGATGAAAATCGGCACCCATCCATTTTTGTTGGGACATGAACAGAGGTGCAGTCTCCGCTCAGCCTCTAGGGCATGCTCTGAATCTCCCAATAAAACTTTCCAGGATGACTTTGAAGTGTCCCTCACCACCTGCTTTGTTTGGAACGATTTTGAAACAATCAGCCCCAGTCAACACTGTCTCAATGCAGAAAAGGAACTTGCATCACATGTTTATGGACAGAAACGCTGAGGATAGATTTGATTGAAAAGCATTGGAGCGGAAAAGTGTTGAAGCAGTGCTTTGGAGGCTGCTGCGGTTTTGCTGGCTCGTCTCACTACAGCGGCAAACTCTTGAATTCTGCTCCCTTACAACTGCACCAAGAAGAAGTCAGCAACTGCTTCCCTTGCTCAAGCAGAGGTTTCTTTCAAAAAGCACTTCACTTAAAGAAGGCTCTGTGCACTTTGTCTGACCAGCCCCTTTGTCTTCCATGCAGGTACGAGCACATCAGGCCGGCCGCCTCTGTCCAAGCCAAGCACAAAACAGTCAAAAGACGGCCGGCTGGGAGCTCTCCGCCTTACCAAGAAGAAAGAAGAACCAGAGAGCAGGACTGCTTCAGAGCTTGACGTGTGGAACGACGACCTGGATGACCTGGAAACAGCGGGGCTCTTGAGCGATACAACAGGCAGGAAGGCAGAGCCGGAGGCAGCCGGAACGTCGTCGGGGGGCTTCTGGAGGGAGGTCTGGGTGCAGGCCTCGCTGGCGGCCCCGATCGCACTGCTACAGGTTTGACCCCTTGCTATATGGCTATGAAGTCCCACTCTGGATCATTTTTGCTAGGTTAGATTGCGTAAGAGCTCGAGTCAGATTGCTGGCGGCCCTGATTGCTCTGCTGGACTTTGCATATGCTCCTTCGTGCTCAGATCGATTCAGACGGTAACTGTGTGGAGCACGTGGGATCACTTGTGACGGCCATGCTTGCTGTGCAGGTTAGCAGTCTATCTCGCGCTCCCTCTGGCGTTCTCACAAAAGACATCTCCGATTCTCATTCTGGATCCGAGTTCTTGTTGCCTGATCCGAGATATGACGTCATCTTGACGAACCGCTCCTCTGCCGCAGGTCACTTGGTTTGGGCGCATGGTCGCCTCCCTCTATTTCATCGGCCACCTGGGGGGGGACGAGCTTGCGGGGGCAGCTCTCGCCATCACCTTCTCCAGCGTGACGGGGTAAGCTCACTTGAAGCGACTCCGTGACTCATCGAACTTTCGAGAGTGGCGGGAAGATGAACACAATCAACTTTGACAGCAACGTCCTGAAACTCCATAGGTCGCCGGATTTTGCTAGCGTTGTTTGCCAGTACTTTACTTGACTTCGAGAAAAGGACGGCCGCCGCTTGGTTCTGTTAGGCCCTCCGCTTCGAAGCATGGAGACACGCCTGCCTGATTTGCTTAATGGCCGGTCAAGCTTGTTAGTTTTAAAAGCGATTCAAGTCATGCATGTGCTTCGGCAGTAATCTGCCTCCATCGGAGCTGGCTTGCCACCAAGATATGGAGCGTCCTGAACATTCTCGTAGAAATAACGGCTTTCTCAATTCGCAGACTATTTTGGACCCCTCTTCGTCAACCCCTTCTCGCTTTCTTCCAACACCACCTGTCTCTCTTCCAAGTGGCAGGTAGTTCCTTGGTATGTGGCCTCTCAGAAGGCTTCGAGTCTCTCTACGTGCTGGCCTCTGGCACAAGAAAGCATCAGTCAGGCTTCGTCTAACCACCTCTACTTCATAACCATTTTCACGTCTCCAACCTTTGACTGCCACCTATTAAATACCTCTAATAATCTTGAATCCGCTTTCCAACCCGCAGGTGTTTCTCATGTTCGGCTTATCAGGCGGCCTGGAAACACCTTGAGCGCAAGCGTTTGGCGCAGGCGACCAGCAGTTGTGAGGATTGTCCTCTCTGCATCCAAGCATCTGTAACTTTCCGGCCTTTGTCTGATCGCCTGTTCGCACCCGAACGACCACAAAGCCGTCTCCTGATCCGCAGGTACTCTCTCATGTTCGGCCTCTCCGGCGGCATGGGAACACTCTGCTTGCCGGCCTTCGACGCGGACGTTTAGCGGCTGCAAGTGTCGTCCACTCTCCATCCAAGCCCTTTAACTACGCTCTTATTCTTAAGTACCCTACTCCGCCAGTAAAGCCGTCTTCAATCCGCAGGTACTTTCTGATGTTCGGCCTGTTAGGGGCGGCATGGACTCCCTCTGCTCGCAGGGCTTTCGGCGCGGGTATTGTCCACTCTCCACTTAAGCCCTTTAACCACTTTCTTACTCATAACCACCGCTACTCCACTACTAAACCCGTCTTTAACCCGCAGGTACTCTCTGATGTTCGGCCTATCAGGCGGCATGGACCCCCTGTGCGCGCAGGCCTTCGGAGCGGGCGAGTATGGCGCGCTCGGGCTGACCCTCCAGCAGGGGTGGGCCGTCCTGACTGTGACGTGCCTCCCCATCCTGGCGCTCTGGCTGAACCTCGAACCGCTGCTCCTGCTGCTGAGACAAGACCCGATGCTCGCGCACAAGGCGGGGACGTATCTGCGGTTCCTGTCGGCCGACCTGTTCCTGGCGGCGTGGGCGCAGCCGCTGAGGTCGTATCTCCGGTGAGTTCATTTTCGTCCTGATTACCTTTATTGTCGAAGGAGCGGGAGAGACTTCTTGTATACGAGTGTCCAGAGAGCGGATTATAGCCTGCTTTGGCATTGCCATCGAATCGGCTTCGATCAACGAGCTCAGGCTTACTTGAAGTTGAAGTTGGAAAATCGGACGCGGTTCTGTTATTGTGTCTAAACATTGTTAGGCGTAAAGACAAAGCTTATTCTGCCGCAAGTCCTGCTAAAGCCGCCAGTCTATGCAGCCCTCATGCAAGGTCGGCAAGCGTATGCAGTGGCTCGTTGCCCAAAGCTTTCTTGCCACAGTGTGCATCTCGACTTTCTATAAAAGCTTCAGACGGCTACGAGTCTAGTAAGTCCAGGTCACGGAGGGTTTCAGAGTGCTCAGAGCACCTATGCCTGCAGGTAAACTGCGCCTGCCAGTTTCGCCTTCCCACATCAATCTCTGTCGTCCTTTCAATCCCAGAGAAAATATGGACTGCCAGTATATCCTCCGCATCCAAAAACTTTGTCCAGTCGGACCCGCAATAATCGCTACACTCAGTTCTGGATACAAAGCAAAAAAAAAAATCTGCGCCCCAGCACTTACCATCGGACTTTCTTCTTCTCCAGCTCCCAGCACATCGCTCGCCCCATGGCCGCCGCCGCTCTGCTCGCCTTCTCCGGCCACATCCCGTTCCTCTACCTCTTCGTCACCTACCTCAAATTCGGCGCCCCGGGGGCGGCCATCGCCAACACGATCACCAGCTTCAACTTCGTCCTCACGCTCTTTATCTACGTGCAATGCTTCCCTGGTCCGCACCGGAAGGCCTGGGCGGGTTGGTTCGTGTCGGCTCTCGACCCCCGCGGGTGGGGCCCGTTGTTACGGCTAGCGTTGCCGGCATGCATAGCCACGTGTCAGGAGTGGTGGGCGTACGAGGCTATGATCATCATGTCCGGCTATCTTGCGCGGCCTGATGTTACGGTCGCGTCCATGAGTGTGGTCATGAACTGTAGCTCGCTGTTCTTCATGCTTCCGCTAGCGTTGTCCTTCGCGGCCGCGGCGCGGGTTGGGAAGGAACTAGGGGCGGGGCGGCCGCAGGGCGCGAAGACCGCGGCGAAGGTGGCGGTCGGGTTCGGGGTCCTCGCGGGGCTGCTCATGTTCGCTCTCATCGAGACGCTGCACAACAAGATCAGCCGGTTCTTCACGAAGGACGAGGAAGTCATAGCACTCGTCTCGAAACTGTTGGTCATTCTGGGGATCACCGAGCTCGGAAACGCCCCGCAATCGCTATTGTCGGGCATCCTGAAGGGGGCAGGGCGGCCGACTATCATAGCTTGGTTAGGCCTAGTGACCTACTATATCCTTGCTCTTCCATTAGCGATAACCCTAGTTTTTGTCTTGCACTGGGAGGCTCAAGGGTTCTGGTGGGCACTCGTCTTCTCGCAGAGCTTCCAAGCCATTGTGCTAGGAGGGTTTGTAGTCTCGCAGGACTGGGATGACCTAGCGGATAGGGCGAGGAAGTTAGCCGAGGTTCAGGGTGAGCAAGCAAATACTGCAGTTATTGCTCTTGCTGCAACAGCAGCAGGAGAGCACGGCGGGCAGAAGTATTCCATAGCCGATGATCTTGACGATGATATGCTCTAACTTCTAAGCACGCTAATGAAGATCTAAGAATCTGTAGGTCGAGGTCTGCTGATCGTCGAGGTATTCGCTGCAAATCAGATGATGAAGCGCTTAATCATTGACTTGAGACAGGAACCGTAAACTTCGACCGTTATACTTTGTTCAACAGTACCAAGTGCTTTAATCCTTGTAGTTTGAAGCCGCCTCCCAAGTTGAATCAAGCGCAAGTTTGCTACAGCACGTGACGACCAAAACTCCCGGCCCTCACCTACTCTATAAAAATTCTCATCTCATTGCGAGCAGCGTACGCGACGCAATGCAAGCTTTGATAGTCACTTCATGTACGAGTATAATCAGACTTAATCAATGCATGCTCGGATCGGCGTTGCGTAACTGAACATACCCGGTGTCAACGGCTGGCTAGAGCGCCTGTGCTATTGCAGTATAAGCTAGATCGCATCATTGCATTGTATCTGATGTCGGACTTATCGAACTTAATCGCACATGCATGTGGATCATGCAGCATACATACATGCGCGCACACCAGCTTGCGCAACGTCATGCTGCCCTGAGGCCTACTTTCCGGCACACTTGAGATTAAACTAGTATACGGCAGGGCGAGCCATATGCACCGTCGTGCTAATCCTTATGCTTAATCCACTGATCGACACATGCAGCAACTTAAGTTACGAACTTGAACATGCAAGTATACCGTACGCCGGCGCGCCCGGCCTCTTGTTCGTCTAGCTCACATGCAACAGCCATGTATAGATAGCTGGATGGACGGTTACCTGGATGGACGGTTCAGATGCATGTCCTGTTTTTTGGCAATCGTGGATCTCAACGACGATCTTGATTTAGCATGCTCTCCGATCTCTGACCTCGGTTATAGGTATTGCCAGGCATGGCCAGACTATGATTCACTAAGTTGCGCATTTACCTGCGTCCGACCTGCATGAAATTCAGTCTCGGAGCTAGTCGAATCCAAGTTTTACCTGCTTCTGAAGTACAAGTCCTAATGATATCAAGAAGAGGCACTCCTTGGGGAGCGGATCTGGGCTCCTGACAGCCTCTTAAGTGTCGAACTTGCAGCGACGATGCGCCGTGGAAGCAGCTTTTCGTAATTTTATCGAACTGCTGAGCCGCTTCATTCCACGTTGCAGATTTCGACGAAGGGGCAAATGTCGAACAACTTCGAACTTCTAGGCTTGACGATCAGGGCAAGGCGCTTCCCCTTCTGAGGGATTCTTGTCAGCAGCCTAAGTAGGTCGTAGCATTTGTTGGAGTGGCCCGCATTTTGTCTTGGCCACCAAACAACCCTTCGTTTTCTTCGAGGGCAGCTTTTTGTGCATGCTGCGCAACAGTTTCTGGTCAGGATTGGCGCACACACATGAAGAGATGCATTAGCAAAGTTGGTATAATCTTGAAAGAGGATGTTAGGGAGAAGGCGAATTGAAACTTGAAGCGACAGTAGGCCGGTACTACAGAAGGAGGGTGCCTGCGCCTGGCATCAGAGATGGAAAGTGTCCAGGGGCCATTCTTTGATGCGCATGATCGAAGACAACCAGCCTACTTGGAAGCTCCAGCTTTCACCTCCTTCGAACGCGTCGGGGTTCTCATTCCGCTTGCTGAGAGAGCCGCTGCGGACCTCTTGGCTGCTTCCACTTGCCAGACGGAACGGATCCGCAAGCTTTTCAGGAGCATCACAGCGCTTACAGAGACCTTTCGCAGCTTTGAGAGCGAGCAGGCTCTTAGAAACCATCCAGCCATCCAGCATGAATGGCTGCTCAGAGTGGCTGACCTCATGCATGCCACCAGACAGGCCTTGTTTGAAGTCATCTGTGTCTTCGGACAGAAGGAGAGGAAGCTCCAATGCCTTTCTGAAGAGTTGGAAGGCTTCCAAGCGGAGTGCCTGGACGTCGCGCGCAGATTGCTGCCTGAATCAACTTACAAGAGAATGTTTCAGCCAGAGCAATCCGCATTCGTCACTCACGAAAGAAGGAGCTCTCTTCTGCAGAAAACGGAAGCTTTTTCAGCTATAGGATGGCCTTCTGTCAAGGAAGAGATTGGGTCAGAACACACATGGCTGAAGAACGAAGTCAGCAGGCTCTGCATGAGAGTGACAGCATTGGAAGAGCAGCTTCCAGTCAAGTCGCCGGATGCAAGCAAAGTGGGAGAAGGACAGAAAGTGCTTATAGATGAGAAGACCAACAAGCAGGTAAGCTTCTATCAATCTCCTTGTGAATCTCTTCTTAACGATGCAGAGTGCTCCCGAATCTCCTCCCAAACGATGCAGATTGATCTGCCAAAGATCGTAATCAGAGCTTGACTCGACTTTGTACCGGATGCAAAATTTGCATCAGATTCCGTGGTTTCCGAGAATAAGGCTTGTCCTCAAAGAAGGGTTTGTAACCTCTGCAGAGGAAGATTGTTAATTCAAGTCGCATGCTTCTCTAATTCTCTTCCCAAGAATGTCTTGAAGGGTCTGATTCTTTCAATGAGTTTCTAGAAGAAAGCGATCCTTTGAAATTTTAGGACCTGGGGGCCTCCTCACATTCCGAGCAGATTCAAGCCTGTACGCTGTTTCTTTGCGATGCGCAGCCTTCTTGAGCTTCAACTCTACTCGATGCTTTCTAGGGATGTTGGTGGAGTATGACTCTGATGAACAAGACGGTTAGAAACTCTGTGCGAACGGGCTTGCTATATCTCAAACGGGCTTTCAGCATTTTCTTCACGTGAGTGCAGGCTCGTTCGTATATCTTCATGACTGGTAGCTTGCCTCGTGCAACCGGGTGTCAAGTCTGCAATGTACTGAACCTTGAGCAGATTTCAGGGTTTCCGCTTATGACAAACTTTTCAAAACGCTGCATCGCATGAAGCTTGAAGTAAAGGATGGATAATCAATTTGGACCATTTTAAGCTTGAGCTTGACGAAGCATCTTGTGAGAATCTACCAGACATGTAACGAGCATTTGTCCATTGTGAAGATGGTCATCTTCTGGGTCTGAACCGTTTCCTCGCTGCATCTTTTGCAGGTTTCTCGATCCAGCGGAGGCCCTTCCGCTTCAATCAGGCACACGCCGGAATCTGCGTCCACGACTTTCCAAGATTCGGCAACTCTGTCGACGACGCAATTCCCTCATCTCGAGAGCGAGCCTCTCCCGAGATTTGCCAAAGACTCAGCCGCAACAAACTCAAACGATTCAATGGTTCGGGTGACGAGCCAATCGCGCCCCTCTTCCGCACGTCCGGCAGCTTCCCAGCTCAAGAGCAAGGAATCACTCTCAGGCCACAGAATCACACCGGAAAGTGACGAAGCTTCGGTCGTCAGCGAAGCAGAGGACTGGAAAACCGCCGGCTGTGGCCCCGAAATCTTCGTCACTCAGATCCCGCCCCAATTGCCCCCGGAGATCGTTCAAAGCCGAGTCCAGAGCGCATTCCGAGACTTCTTCGCGGGCTTCGACGCCTTACCCCGGGGGGTTTTGGACGTCCGAGGAATCCGCTCCTCAGTGGAAGCGCGATCAGGCGAAACTGTCGCCTACGTCGAGCTGACGTCGCTACTCCCGGCCCAGGTCGTCATGGACGCGAGTGCGCGCGCGCCGCTGCGCGTCGTCGCGTCCGTCCGCACCCTGCGAGACCATCTGGGGATCCCCCAGAAGATCCGCATCCCGGCCCGTCAGAAATGCGCGCCCGCGCCGCCCGCGCGCGCGGAAATGGAAGCGGTGCGCGCGCTCGAGGACACGGTAAGGGCGTGGGAACCCCGGCGCTGCGCATACGCGCGCGCGCTGCGCGCGGAGGGCGATCTGTGCTCGCTCGTGCGGGAGAAGGTCCGGGCTTACGCGGGCGCGGCGTGGGAGCTCGAGGTTTTGGCCGTCGGCCGCCACGCGTGCGTGCGCTTCCCGAGCGCGGCCGCAGCCGACGAGTTCTTCGACCGGCCGCGAACCCGGTTTGACACCGAATGGGACCACGAGCTGTTCATCTGCCGGCACCGCAACTACCTGCCTATGCCGGACCTCTACTTCGGGCCCCTGTTGTCCCAAACCCTCAAACCCCAGCAGGTTTCGCCGCGGCCGGAAGCGAAGACACCGACGCCCAAAACCCCAAACCTCTCAGGATGTGAGGGAACAACGCCGACGACGCCCACAACCCCCAACCTCCCAGAGTACGAAGCGCCTGACCTTGCCGGGGCCTGGAACTACGACCTGTACGTGGCAGAGACCGCCGAGCGGGCGCGGCCGCCGATCGCTTCCGACCGCGCAGAGACGAGATTGGAAGATCGGAAGGGGGCGATTCCGAAAGAGGAGAAACTTTCCGAGCGCCGCGAAGGTGGGGAACAAACGGAAGGAATGCTTCTTGCGCGGAACGAGACGCAGGAGAGGCCGGCTAACGGGTTCAGGAACGGAATCAGGGCCGGAACTCGGCGCGGGTCTGACGTCAGCTTGAGCGCCAGTGACGTCAGCTCAGCGGGGGTGCTCGTCGGAGACAAAAGGGAGGGGCCGGCCGCTCAATGGGGAGACCATTTGCAGCAGCCTTTGGGTTTCGAAGAGGAGATCGTGCCACCCAGTTCGATCAGCAAGGCGACCGTAAGAGTTCGAAGCGAGGGACGGAATGGGGAGACGTCTGAAAGGAGAAACGAGGTGACTGGGGGAGCTTCCACGAAGGGGACAGGGGGTGACACAGCCGAACGGAAGGCAGTCGGGGGGCCGGCTTCGAGCAACGAGACCGGGGTGACTGTCAGAAACGAAAGCGGGCGGCAAGCGACCGATAAACTGTTGGATCTGGAAGATGAAGAGTTCAACGAGAGGGGCCGCTGTGTAGATTACGAAGACCCTTATGACTCGGCGGCAGGACTGACCGAGTCCGGCGCGTCATGGGTGGTTGATTCGATGGAACCGTTTGATGACCTTCCGGACGGGTTTGAAACGGAACGCGGCGGAGTGAGGACGGGCGGAAGTTGGGGGGAGCTAGACCGGACGGAGAGCCTGGGTCGGAATGAGGAGCCTGGCGCGAAGATCGAGCGCCCGTTCTCCAGTCCCGGTTCATTCTTTGGAGCGAGAGAGTCTCAAACTATCTGCACGAACGGGAAAAGCAGTGAGTGGTCGGTGCGAGCGACGATGCAGTCGGAGGAGCCTACCGGGGACTCTGCCGGGAGAGCGGTAGCAGGCCCGCCGGGCAAGCCGGGGGCCGCCCAGAGGAGAGTGTACGCGCCTTCGCAGTTTGAGCTTTCGCCGGAGCTTCTGCGGGAGGGCGTAGGGTTATCAAAGTCGGGGGAGTGCTCGAAACCGGGGACTTACGTGCCCTCTTGGCGGAAAGATGAGGCGGAGATTGATACAGCCGACCTCTAGCGACGGAGGCTTGATTGAGAATGCAGGAAGAGAAGGCCAGCCTCTAGCTGCGCACGTTTGTTGATTGTTGATCGGGGGTAAGACTTGCATGAACCAGGTAAACGGAAGTAGTCATGGATTTGCTTGTCAAGATGGCAATAGCGGGAATTGTGCATGTTCGAGAAGCCAGGTAGGACCTTGAATTTGTTCGTTGTATGATTAAGATCGATTCAAGGGCTGGCATTGGATCACTTGATTCAGTGCAGTGCTTTGCTCTGCAAGCAGGTTTATGACCACTATGTTTCCTGATACAACCAACGAATCACGGAACATTCAACTGGAATTTTTAATTCTTGAGAAGCAAAGCTTCATTTATGGTCTGCGTTCCGAGGGTGGTACTTAATTGTATTTGTGATGGACTTCCCGAGGAGTTTGGGGTGCACGTTACGCGTCTACATATGCATTGTGTGTATTATGCATGCGCCTAAGTTTATAGAATGCAGTGCTCCATTCATGTGCAATTACAAATGCACATGTGATCATGATGGTGCCGATGTCACTCACACCGACAGAAGAGCTATACCGTATACTGGCCCGCGCCGGCCGGCCATGCGGTAGGCTCTGTCTGCATGTGACCGCTAGCCGCTCAGTCGTGGCGCGGTGCTAGTGAGTATCAATGTTTGATCGATGTTTCGCAGTGATGAGGGCCAAACCGCGATGGCACGCAGCTGCTTGTTAAATAAACCCTTATCCGCACGCGTGATCGGTTAAGAAAAGCTACACTCGTGCAATGATTGCATGTTGATGTATGAGTCAAGATAAAGTTAGCAGCAGCTTTGCAGTTTGGCAACTATCATGCAACCAATTAACAACTTGAGGGCGTCCGGACCATGATCGCAGCCAATTTATTCGACAATTTCGGCAGCACGATCATGAAAGTGAACCGTCATGAACCATTCAATGTACATGAAGCTTTGTCCCTATTCTGCACAGGCCTCAAATGCTCCTCAAAACCGGTGGGACCATCGACACCATAAGGATATTCATGCGTCAATCGCTTCATAATCGTACCCGGCATGCCAACACCTCATGCCTGCCACGAAAGGATTGAACTCGTGGCACTTATGTGCTGCAAAGTCAATGGTCTGAAAGGTCCCTTGTTCCCACAACACTGCAAGTATGCATGGCAAAGAGACCCAAATCGCAACGCTCCACGCAAGCAGCAAAACGCTTACGAAGAGAATAGGAAGGGCCCATGACTTATCATTGTCCTGCAGAGTTCTCGTGTAGAAGCACGTACTCTCGCCTGCACAAACGAATTGAATGTCAGGAGGAGACGCATTTACAGGGATGGCATTGAAATAGGAATCCGCGAGAACAAAGGGTCGATGTACGACTTAGCACTCAACCATGCTGCAAACACGAACTCTCAAGCGCAAGGTTCAGATTCACAGATGGTCTTTCAGCTTTTGAAAGGAGAGTGGCATGCACAAGAATAGCGGACGCTCTCTGCACTCGCTCATGCAAAGAAGCCAAAGTCTCTGCTCGAGAGTATTAAGTAGAATTCAAAGCGTGCCCCTCGAATCAAACCCAGAAGGAGGGACTGGCGGAGCTCACGTGCTGTTCCCAAACTTGATTGCGTCTTTCTCCAGCAGCTCATGGTATCGCTGAGCCTCTATTCGCTTTCCCTGCAAGAAAAACGGTGCGGATTTCCTTACCAGCAAAGTCAACATGTACCCAACTTGTGTTGCCAGACTGCGGCTCAAGGAAGCCTTTCAAACAAATCCTTTTGCCGCAGATTTGGGACAAGCAATTTGCTCATGGCATGCAATTGATAAGGATGCATCCAGCACAAAGGAGGTATTCAGCATCTCTGAATCATTCTAAAAGGTCGGCATCCTTCGTCGGTCCTGTTCTGATGCACACCCATCTTACCCGTCCTCCCAATCTCCTTGGAGCGACGGTCGGGCTGTGGCCTAGCGTTTAAAAAGGGACGGGTCCATAGACGTTCGCGCAGCTGACAAGAACAGCACTGTGTCGATCGCTCTTTTACCAAAGTTGCCAACCGACCGACCGAACGTATCCAATGGAAAACCGACCGGATTCAACCCTACGTGATCCGAGATCGAAAGGGTTCGCCTCTAAGAACAATGGTCCAGAGTGCGGCGGTTGGGAAGGAAAGCGGGGGGGTCCAC
Organism: Klebsormidium nitens; assembly: GCA_000708835.1. Taxonomy (NCBI): domain Eukaryota; kingdom Viridiplantae; phylum Streptophyta; class Klebsormidiophyceae; order Klebsormidiales; family Klebsormidiaceae; genus Klebsormidium; species Klebsormidium nitens. Next base: position 147,537 of record DF237123.1, on the reverse strand, counting down.
ATGCTCAGAGAAGTTCGGGGTGTTGTAACAATCACACACTCCGTCTAGAACTGAGACAGGCTGGTCTGGGGACTCAAGTTGGAAAGAAGAAACGCTGGTGTGAAGATGCTCACGTTCAGATACGTCCCGTTGGTGCTGCCGAGGTCCATGATGTACGGCACGACCAGGCTCTTCATCATGCCGTCCGCGCCTTCTCTTTCGGTCAGCCTGCAAAGCGGAAGCTTGTCTGGTTTTCGAGGGAGTGAGGATTCAAGGAGCATTCCCGAACTAGGTGTGAGAGAAATATCGTGGAGGATCACGCTCAAGTCTCGAGTCTGGCTGAAGCGGCAAACCTAAATTTGCCGGCACTGCTCTAATTGCGAACGGAGAACGATACCCCGACGTCCTCTTCGAGGTGGCAACACGTCACTTGAATCCTAAATGCGAACGACGAAGGTTTGCCGACAAACTCGGGGCAATCCGTGCCGCAGTGAAGCCAGAGGCAGGAAACGACCGGTCTTGTTCGCCCTCTAAATTGGGGCCCTTTCGGGCCGATAATGAACGATATTCGATTACATCTATTCTCCTCCGCTTTTAGCAAGGGCGTTCATGATTCAATTCGGACCTAATTGGAGCTTGCGCTGCCGGTGTGTATGCTCGGCCCATTGACAGCCGACCAGAATCGCCAAAGACGAAGCTCAACCTGGAAGCTGAGGCGATGCTGACGTCAGCTCACCTGAATTGGATCACCGCGTGCTGCTTGCTGCAGGAAGGATGGTCTGTGGGGATGTCGGCAATCTGCAATCAGCGAAAGGAACGCTTGGTTCTATGAATCGACTTCAAGCTCTAGGATCCTTTTACTGCTTTCCTGCTCTCGTCTTTGAGCGAATGGAGTTTGCTCACAGAGTCTATTCGCGAACACTCATCAACGTCTCCGTATCAAGTGTTCCGCCTGCGGAAGCTTAAAATCTAGGCTACGAATCACGTTCAAGCATAAAGTCCGGGAGTTTACTTGGAAAGGTCTCCAGCTAGTACGGGTTGATCCTTCGCATCAACTGTTGCCTGATACGAATCAAAACGGGGCACGTAGTCACGTTCGAGAAGAGGTCTTATGAGCAGTGGAAGCTACCTTCCTAGCACCAGATGCTCTTTGGTCACGACGCAGGTCGCTTTCAAATGACTTGCAACATTTGGACCGCTACTCTTGGGCCGTTCTCGTCTTTTAAGCGGGTTCAAGTCGAAATTGAAGCCGGTAATCAAGAGAAAGTTGCATTCCATTGACGGGGAGGAAACCAACCCACCTTTCTTTCCCGCCCGAAGAGATAGCAACTCTGCCGGTGTATATACAACGGATCTGCACACGGAATGTTGTAGAATTTAACGACAGGCTCTAGTAGTCAGGATCTGGGCATTTCATGGAAATTGTGGACATCTAAGCTTGTGGTCTGCGGCGCCGTTGCTTAAGCATGGACAGGGTCGTTCGTTTCTCGTGCCTCATTCACGATCAAAAACTTCGACTCCACTAACCTTTCTTTGAGCACAACCTCTTCACTCTCTTTTTCATCTCTCTACGCTCGTCACCTCTGCCACCAATGTCGCAGTGTATCTGAAAGTCAAAGGCTTGACCTACTGTACCTAGAGAAGCGGAAACCCACTAGTGTTGCCGTGCGCTCACCTTTTAAGGGCTCGTCGCCTTTAAACACGTACAGCCGCCATCGCCTCGTGGGCTTCCGGGCTTCCGGAGGTTCGTTAAAGACGAGCGCAATTCCTGCAAACGGAACACGATGCAAGTGCTGTCAGCAAAGCAACAAAGAGAAAGAAGGGCCAGCGTATGAATACTATTTCTACAAGGATTCAAGTCCGCTGTCGCCGTTTGTACTGCTGCAGAGTATCAAGATGTGTCAAAACAACGTCGTTTGAAATTCACGAGAAGCGTTTGTGTGAATGGACCAGAAGCTTGTACCACTTACCGAGATAAAAAGGTTCGAGAAACGAGGTCCAAGCACGCAGATGCAAGTGTGAGCCATGACACCTGCTTAGTTCTCGCTCCAACTAAAAAGAGCACACACAGACGCTGATCAAGGAGCAACAAGACGCTCTATAGCGGACGGTAATCGGGTCTGTAGCTGGACGTTTGGAGTACGCTCAGAGGCTGCTAGCAAAGATTCGTTTCGCCTCACCGTTCACTTTGTTCGTCTCTTCGGCCAACTTCCCAGAGTAGCCGAAGTCCGGTTGTACCTGCGATGTGCCGCTACCTGCTTTGGAACCATAAATTGGCTCGCTTTAAAGACAACGCCTCAGCTGGCCCAAACCCTATTCCAACCGAGTGGCAATGGCACCCGGATGCGGGTCCACATTAGGCGGGACTCGACGAGCAGATCACAAACCGATTCTCGACAAAGACCGTTTGAAAAGCTCAGGATGTTTATACTTGGTTCTACCCACTTCACTCAATAAAAAACTTTACCCTGAGCACAAACGACTGAGGAAAACCTCGGACCTTTACCCTAATACGGCACTGCAAAGGTTGAGATCCTGAAATTCAAGGACTCCAGAGACGCACCTAAGACATGCTACAAACACATTCCTTCCTTGTGTCTTCAAGATATTCCTCTCGTCAATCAGTTCGCAACTGCTAACTTTTGAAAGTCTCCTCCGCGAAAGAAAGGGCAGTTTGAAAAAAAAAATCGGTTTTGCAAATCGCTGCATTGCAGAAAGACGAAAATCTCCCGCTTCAGAAGCCGGAATGGATTTTAGTGAAAAGATCGTCTTTCCTCGCACCTTCTGGGCTTCCTTTTCTTCTAGCGCTTTTTGAGCAGCCTCCATGGCCGCTAAGCTGGCATCCACAGGCGGCGGTTCTGCCTGCTCCCTGTGTAGAACAGAGAGCACGATCTTTTCAGTTGCAACCAATGAACAAGAGGCACAGTCAGTACGCACGCTTTCCCCGTCGTGACACAATCGTTTTGGGTTCTGCCAACCAGGCAGTTGTGTCAAGACATCAGTTCGGAAACGCGGCGCACCCTTACACAATCTGCCCCAAGACGTCGCCGTCACAAATTAAGGCCGGCCTTTGCGGTTGGCAGACAGCATAAAATGCAGCCCCAAAGGTGGAAGTTGGGAGCTGCCCCCATCGTTGGCCGGTTCCAAACTTGTTGCGGGGCCCATGAGCGTGCCTACTGACTGGGCAATCAAACCGAACAAACATCGAATTTTTGATGCACAGCAAGGTCTACCAAACTAGCCTATGACTGATTCAATGTTGGCATCGATGGCCTTGAAGGTTGACAAGAAGATTCGCTCTCTCAAATACGGAAAAACCACTTGGTGCTGTCCTTCGTTCTAAAGTGTTGAGGAGGATTTGCAAAAGCTAGATAAGTTCTAGTGAATCAGTGTCGGAAGCAGTACACGGGGGCTTCACTCATAAAATGAAGGCGAGAAACACAACGACGAAACGAGTTGAGTCGTCCTGGAAAATCTTTTCGCCTTGTAACGTAGTCTCTAACGCAGAAAACCAGCTTAATTTTCATGTAGGAATACAATATGCGTTCTTACTCAGGCGAGTCTTTCCGGAGGGGCTCCTGCCGTGGCCGCTTTTCTTCTCTGCTCCTTTCGTCCTGCAAAATTGCAGGAGTACACGATAAGAGGATTGCAAACTTGCAAGATCACAGGGTCGCATAGATAGATTGCCCATGAAATGATGGAGCACAGCTCACGCGAGAAAATGGGTTGACTTCGAACTGCCTCGACAGACTAGCGTGTTTTGAACGCATGTTAACTAACACCTGGAATGCCAGGATGCGCCTGCTGCACTGATAAAACTCTTGCCAACGAAGCAGATTGGACCTCCCCATGATTGTTTTACATATTACCAATGAACTCAGGCCTAGAGTACATTCTGCTCGGAGAGCCAGAATCTCTCTGTCTTTCTCTCTCTTTTAGTCAATGCCCCTATAAAAGTCATGAAAACACGGCCTTCTGTCGAACCTCAGCTTGACATACAAAACCAGCACTTGCAGGAGACCCTAATGATGCCAAAAGTTTACCCACCCTTCGACGGTCATCCCCTCCGCGTCCTGCTTCGTCCTCCCCTCGTGCCCTCGCTCTTTGAGCCCCCCCGTTGCGCTCCGGCGATCGGCTCCTCTGTCTGTGATCTCTGCTCCGATGATCCCTGTGTCCTTCTCTTTCTCTTTCCCGCTCCCTTTCTGACTCCCTCCCATTTCTATCCTCTCTATGACTGTCGCGATCCCGGTCCGGGGGCCTTAGCTTTGGTCTTGGAGGGGGGGACCTTGACCTGAGGAGAGCCGAAAGCCGTGTGAGTAACTTCGTGAAATTAAGTGCTGATTTCTCTGAACTAGTCGTGTTCTCAATCGAATGGTCTACCACCGCTGATCAACATTCTCAAGGTGAGCTGAATGACTTGGTAAGCAGCAGCAAGCATGTACGATTGCTGCTTGAGTGAGGGGGGCTTGGAGCGAGCAGCATGGGTCATATCTTCAACCCTTAATGAGACTCCATGAAGTCCCAATGTATTTGCAGTCATCGAACACTGAGTATGCCTCCCTCTGCTGACTGCGAAACTACCGATTGTTGAGTCTACAGTCCCAATTGATTAACATCCTTGCCTGCCATCAGCAATTGAGTTTAATGACAGGCAGTCCAAGTTGCTCAGCCTTTGAGAATGAAACACCACCAATGCACTGTAATCTAGTAATAAAACTGGAAATTCATGCGAGACTACATAACACTTTAGCACCAAATTTGGGAGTAAACTCACATCCGGGTAGCTCGCATGTTTGCAAGTGACTGGAGTGATCCTCCTCATGGAAGTGAGCTCTCGTGACTGAGCGGTTCTGTTCTAGTGATGCAGGAGGGTTTATGAATCATATTCAGAAGAACTTCTTAATCGGACAGATCTCCAAATAAACGGACGGTAAGCCAGAAACCTTCCCGCATATTACCTGGAGCGTCTTCCAGCTTGTTTCCGCTGCTCCTCTTTCATCCAGGCTGGCTTGACCATGTCCCTCCCCCGGCCTGCTGCCATCGTGACAATGGAGCGTGTTGCACCTCAGCAGCCGAATGGTGGCCTCAAGAACAGAAGGGAAAACAGGTTGAAGAAGCGAAGTGGATACAAAAAGCGCCCTTTTTCACAATGTCATTGTCACATTGAAGAACTTCGACTGTGACACAAGCCATATAGACAAACAAAGAGAAACTTGAAGTTGGTGAACTTCTGGGAGAAATGCTGTGGCAGAATGTGAGGTACCTCAAGAGAGATTCGGAAGCATTGTGCTTGTCAGGGTAACTTTCAATATTTCTAGAGGGCTTCATGCCCTGCGAGTCTTCAGGGAGATTTCGTCCACCCTCTTGACTCCAGAGGCTGAGCACTCCAGAATCGAGAGTTTCAGCAGGATCAAAGCGCCGCCTGCCAGACTTTGAAGGAAAGGTTCTGGAGCACTGGGCCTCAAAGGGACTTCAGCGCTGGCAGCACCTTGGCAGACGTACTGCACTTTGCAGGTTCAGCCTTTAATAGACGCTTTTCGGCCCGGGGTTCGATAACTTTCTGAGTTGCGCGAATATTTGTGCGCGGTTGGCAAGAAGATTCCCGAGGGGAAGGAAGGCTTAACATTTGCTTGCTGTGATCCGGGTAACAGCTAGGGCCGTGCATTTACCAAGATGCAAAGCATCCAGGAACTAGAAACTAATCTGACTACATATTATGCACAATTACAGCAGGTAAGTGCCTGCACACGATCCTGGTCCCCTTGCTCGTTTTGTATGTGCCAATTTTGTCTAATGTTTTTGAAGCAATCCTTGTGAGACAAGCCTGTGGTTTATCGGACACTTAAACTCGGATGATACGTGTTTTTGGCATAAGATCTATCCATTTTGGAAATGTCCTCTCCGAGTTCCGCCTGAAGATGTATGCAGCATTTGCTACTTCAACTCTCCTGACCTCAAAAAAAGTATAGAGGAAGATCATAGAGTTGCAATCCGCTGTCATTCAGCATTTGGCTTCACTTCCCCTTGTTAAGGACTTGAAGTTGAGGTCTCCCAACCTGTGCAGGCTCGACAATTGGCGGCCTCGGACCCATCAAATGAGGAGTACCCAACCATTGTGCAGGACCTTGAGGAGGTGAGATGTTTATCCTGATACTTTTCACTTTTCATTTGAAGAATGGATACTTCAACAAGTTTTGCGACCCCCACCCGCTTTTCCACCGCATGGGAACGTGTCAGCCTAGTTGTTTCAAACTTGGCAAGGTTTAGGTTAAAGGTTTTGGACCTTTCAGCAGATAAGCCGCAACTATGCTTGTCAGGTATCACCAAGTTCTCTCCCTTGACCTCTCCCGCAGATGATCAGCTTGCTTATGCCAGGCTGATGTCAGCATGCCAGAGGTGCGGCTTGCACTTGGTTAAGCCTAACTCAGGGTAAGTTGCAGAGGAAGCACGCTCCAGGCAGCAAAAGTTCCTCATGGGTCAACGCCTGCGGTCAGCAAGTTAGGTGCATTGATTGACAGAGCATCGAGCAGGCCAGTGCTGAGTGCGAGTCTGGTATTCCTCAAACGTGGGTTGCCTCCAATGATGATCGCCTGAGGTTTTCTTTTGGAAGGAGGCTACGGGGTGGATGACCCTATCAGGGACGATGATATGCGAGCTTGAGGATGTCCTACTCGAGTGGAATTAAGAGGCTAAGTGCACCCCATCCAAGAGCGGTTGTCAACGGTTGCTTAAGCCAAGCTTAAATACAGTTGGGTGGCAAAGAGAGCATTCGGGAGTGCAATTTCAAGGGCCTATACCGGGAACAAAGTGGCCTCAACGGCAAGCATATGGACCTTTTGAGAGCCCCAGGCTGGATAGAAGAGCAACCGATGATGTACTGAAGCTGCTTATGTTGCTATAGCATGAGGCCGAGATACCGTCTTGCAGTATCTCCTGCCCAAATCACATGAGGCTGGGAACACATATTGGAATAGCTGCATTTGAGGGGCGCACAATCGTTCTTACACCGTCTCTTCTTTGTTCCTATTCGAGCTTTTCGTCCTGGCAAGCTTTGCTTGGTCCTCAAATGGTTTCTAAGTCCAGAACCTGCGCGTGTCAGGAAGTTGGGTCTTGCATCTTGTGAATGCAATTTGCACAACAAGCCTCCGAACACTTGAAACAAACCTCCCTTTCTTCAGATTTGCTTCTCCTGACAACTGCTCGAACCGATTTGGATTGATCCACAGACCTTCACCTGCTTCCATGTGGCCACATCAAAATCTGTCCAACAGGCGGGCAGAACGCTCTTTCTCTGTTCTTGTTGCTCTCCTCTGTTTCACTGACGGCATCATCCCCTCTTCTTTCCAGGTGATCAACCTCACAGCGGACCTGCTGACAGAAGCCCGATCCACGGCCTCTGCAGCCGCACCTGCCCCTGTCGTCCCTCCAAGTCAAGCCCTCACCGCAGCTCTAAATGTTGGCGTACGAAAACCGGAGCCGCGAGTCGTCTTGAAGAAGACACCAGAGGGGCGGTTACCGATCGGGAGCAAAGTCGAGGCCTTGTATCGAGAAGATGGGGAGTGGTGAGTTTTGATCCGTTGCTGCTGTTTACCCGCTTTAAAGAGGCCGTCTACGCAGCATCGTCACCCAGCCACTTTAGCAGGGCCTAGCGCTGGGGGCACAGACCTTGATACTTTCGTTTTGGCAGTTGGGTAGCAGAAAGCCGTGTGACGTCAGGCGCTCCGAGTATCAGGACGCCCACTCTGACAGTACCCGGGCTAGTCGGAGTCTGAGGTGCTTGAGGCAACAGTGGATCATCAGAGGAGCGTTTCCGACAGACAGGGGCAATGTCAGCAATGTCGTCGGTGCTCTATTGCGTGACTGCAGCTTGCGTGAGTAATCACACTCATGCTGCGGTTTTACGCCGTATGAGGGCTCTGCCTCTCCAAGAAGTGGCTGGGATCCGCGAAGCCGCTCGGAGGAGACGCCGATTCGACGTGTTAACTTCCGTCGTTTGCAGGTACAAGGCTACGATTGAAGACTTCACAGATGCGGGGTACCTCATCAAGTACGATGACTTTGAAGACAAGGAAGAGGTGAGTGGAGGACTTGTCCGCCCTTGGGTCTGCTCCGTACGTTCCAGAGCCAGTTTTAAACTGCTCTGGCCCACAGAAGCTCACGTGCGACTTTTCAGAGGCTGTTGCAGACCGCGATGATTTCGTCACCGCTCTCTCGGTGTGGTACCCCGGCAAGCCCGTCGGTCCGCATTTGACGGAGCCATCCGCTGCGTTCATGCAGAGCTCGTCCGCGTAATACGTGCTTGCGGAGTCAAAGGCTGTTCTTCCGACACTCTATCAAGTTCATTGATCGATTGGCAGTGGGCCCCAGAGCCTACCGCTATCCTTACACCGATCTAGAAGTGGTGGTAAGAGCACAGTAGAAGATCTCAAATGCGAAAAGCCAACACTTTTATCGGATTACAACGTCCGTGCAGGTTGTGGTAGAGCAGAGTAGATTACTCCAAACGTGAAAGTCGTAAAATCTCGATTACTGAAACACGACACTTGTGCAGGTTATGGTGGAGCAAGTCCGGTCGGCCGAGGGCCCCGGCACCAACCCCCTAGCAGACGCCGAGAAAGTCGCGGAGGAGGCGCGGCTGGCGCTGAAGCGCAAGATTGCCGAGGCGGCCGAAAAAGACCCGGACATGCCGAAGGACCTGCCCAAGAGCCTGCGGATCAATCCCGACGACTCGGAAGAAGTTGTGAGTGTTGCGATCTCCTACTTTGGTCCGGCACGCCGCAAAGAGAGAGACACAGTACCGTAAGAGTTGCTGGAGTGTTGTTTCTGCAATAGCCAGAATGGATCAGCCAGGTAAAGTCCATCTCGCACCGTCGGAAAAGCTGGATTTGTCACAGCAGGGCCCCTTGTTCTCGTTCCCGTGGATCGCATTCCTTACTGGCGAGGATTCCAGACGATCTACCAATGAATGCTGAAGGCGAGCTCGCTCTCGAGAAAGTCGAGAGACATTCTGCGATCCTTTCAGCAATCGCGAAAGAGATGTCAGCAGGCTAACGCCGTGAATTGCTTTTTAACCTTCAACCTTGCTGTAGATGCGGTTTTTTCTGCCCGAAACCCCAACGGGATGGCTCCTTCCCTCATTCCATTTTCCCTTTACAGTGGAGCTATTTATAGAGACTGCCGTTCGACTGGTTGGAACAAGTTTCCAGCAAGCTTACTTCGTTCTCACGCTTTGTCTCCAGCGGGCGACCAAGAGGAAGAAGATCCATCAGTGGAAGTCGAAGCAGCGGTTTGAAAAGCTGGAGGTGACCCAGAACAAGCGACAAAATGCCTGGCAACAATTCCAAACGTCCGGGTCGAAGAAAAAGGTAAGCAACCCGACACTGCAATTTTTGTCGGTCTTTTGCGGCGGGATGGGTATGATGAGGGGCGTGTATAGTGCAGGAAATGTCTCAATACAGGTTCTGAAACGGGGGAGCTTGTGCTTAGGTCTGAGGCTCCGGGTTTTCGTCTTTGGACCGCTTCTTATTTGTGCGGAAGAAGGCTTCTTAGTGTTGGGTTGTCGGACTTGGTTGCGCAGTCTCTTTCGAGTATCTTTGGAATTGCCATCTCGCTGCTCCGGACGAAAGCCGGTATCAAGATCGGGCGTTATTGCTTAAACAAAGATACTGCATTAGCGACCACCAAGCAGGTTACAAGACTTAACTTGAGCGAGGATTGCGTTTGCTCCTGTTTAACATCCACGACTGTGGCGCTTGACTGCCTTTGACCTCCCATCAACCTTGCAATAAACTGTTGCCCGCAGGCGGGATTCTTCACGGGCAAGAAGAAGGAGAGCATCTTCAAGTCTCCCGACGACCTGAGTGGAAAGGTTGGCGTCGTTGGTAGCGGAAAGGGACTTACAGATTTCAGTGGTAGACAGAAGCATTTGCACTCTCGGCAAGACAATGACACGTGATTGTTAAAGTTTGCATCCTGCACCTGATTCTCAAAAGATACTCCTTCTGGTGTTGTTCTCAAGCAACGCTTACCAACTTCTCGTATTTTGTACGATTTTGTCTAACGTGCTCTTCTTCGAAAGCTATTCTTGATAACGAGCAGACTGCCTGCTTCTTCTGGTTGAATGACAGCTGGCTGCACTTGTACTGGGCCGGTGATGCTGCGCTAGAGAGTGCCGAGCTCTTTTAGTGTGCAGTACAGTGTAACCGCAGGCACCAGGCTTCAGGCTTGTGGTGCATTTATTGATCATGTGCTGCAACCCAAGATAATGCGCGCTTACAAACGATAGCATGCATGTGTGATCCGAGTAGAATGCGCACGAAGCTCGGCGCAGCATTCGGCGAGTCACCATGCAGATTTGAGTACATTTGCACTTTTTCTCACTCGGCTGTGTATACTCATGAAGCGGCCTGCCGTGCCCACGTGCCCATTGCCGCCGTCACTTCAGTCATCCAGATGACTTAGGTTCAATCAAGCTTTTGGTCGACAGTGAGCACACTTGAGGGCAGTCCGCAAGGATCTCCGGCAACTTATTGCGTGAGTCACGCGAGCGAGCTGAGCCGCCCAGGCAAGCACGCGTCTGCATGCCATATGTCGGGTCAACATGATCTGGGCATTGACACACATGCAGGTCACCCAACAGAATTCGGACAACATTGATTGTTATATGTACGGTGTTTATGGCATCTCACATGCTGTGATACTGCCTTTATGTGTATGTCGGACGAGTCCACGGCCGATCAAGTCTACAACTAAAGTAATCAAGGCTAGAACATTCCGCAATATTGTCTATGGTACTTGAAGCGAGTCGCTAGGGGACGTTCATGACCATCAAGTACGGCGGCGGAGTCGGAGCTTGAGATGGCGCTGGCTCTGGGGCACTCGGTGAAGGGCCGGTGGAGTTCGCATCGGGTCCTGGAGACGGGTCTGATGGTGCACTTTGCGGCGTGTTGAAGTACTGGGGGGCTGGAGCAAGGGCGGGGGCGTCAACGGAGGGCGTCGGAGGAGTCGCCGGCACAGGTGAGCAGCCGCCTTCATTGATGCTGCATCGACGATGAAAGAGGCGTTACGGAAGTCCTTCTCAATAATTGTTCACGGAATGCTTCTGCTAGACGAAATCCTATGATGAGATTTACCGGGCGGAGGGGTAGGGTGCTTTTCGACAGTTCAAGGTAGTTGAAAGCTTCAGTAACCACGTCCTGGATCATTGCTTGATTGAATGGAGTACAGTCTGATTGCATCGAGGCTATGGTAAGTGCCGGAGTGGAAGCTTCTGATACGACTTATCGGTCGAGCTCGCCTTCAGACTCTGCCCTGTTTTCGGCAATCCCAAGTCGCTGCCGAGCTCACCTGCTTTGCAGCTGATCCACGTAGGACGTGTGGGCTTCAATGATGCCCATCGTAGAGTCTCCAGGCAGCACAGTGTAGTTGTACTGCCCACCTGTTGACGAAGAGCGTAGTTCTGAGGAAGGCGAACTGAAGTGATGCAGCTTCGAACTAAGGCCAGGTAAAGTATCGGAAAGGCTTGCTGCAAGCACCAAGTTTCCGTACTGTGGAGAGAGGCATTCAAACGAGCGGACTCGAATAGAAAGCTGGAGCCGCTTTCTGCAGTGATTGCAAGGCTCATGATACTTGCCTGGGCTTTCGAAGACCCAAAACGCGGAGCCTTGCACCGGCCCTCCCTCTTGCATCGACTGCTGCAGTCGGGAGTAGATGTTCCGAAAGAACCTGCACACACGCTTTTCTGAGTTGATGAGCATTTGGGTCTTGTGTGAACATTATCTTCATAATGGCGAAGGAGTGCACGCTTTGCAGCATTGAAGCCACGCTCGTTCGAGATAGCAACGGAATCTCAAGTTGCAGACGTACTTTGACGCGTGTGCGGCAAGAGTTACTCACGTGTCTTTCACGCTGATGTCATCCTTGGGTGTGATCGCCTTCCCAAACTCCTCGTAGATTAGCGGCTTGCCCAGAAGCTGGAGTCTATCAAAGCGGGTTGGGTTTAGCCTGATGCCTTTCTCACCGCCTTCTCAGAAGCCAGAGTAATGAGGTCCGGAAAGGTACTCGAGCGGCTTCACCGCAATTCTGAATCCACCATGAGACTATTGCAGAACGTCATCGTAGAGCTTTCTGAGACCACCTGAAGTTTTGCTCGAGCAAAACTGAGGATCGTCAAAGGATGCTTTGCTTACCTTTGCGTCGTTGATGTGGCACGTCAGCCAGAGGTCGACAAATTGGATCTTCTGCTCCCAGGTCGTCGACTTGTTCGAGCCAAACCAGTTGTCCGTCCTACAAAAGCGTCCCCTGTCAGATGATTTCTTCCTCCTGTGTCAATCATTGCAAAACCAGTATCCACTGATCTGGCGGCTTTCTTTTGAAGTCAGCAGTATGAAGAGATTGAGATTGAATCGAAATTCAGCGTCAGCTCTAGTCCCTTGACCACCGATGTCGCTTAGAATGCAAGGATTGGAAATGAACCGAGAAGAAGTATGTACATTACCACAGATGTGCTGCCGCGAAGTCGATTTCAGGAACTAGGTTGTTGCGGTAAAAGTCCTGACCCGATTGCTGCGGCCACTTGTCTGTAATCAGAAAGGTGCACAATCTGTTAAGTCGGAAAGAATAATGGTGCTCGAAGGGAGGGAAAACGGGGACCAAGTTTAGATTGTTTCACGGCAATTTCACGAAGTATCTGCAGCTGTTTTACAGAATACGCTGATAGGGGCTCGCTTCGAAAACGACACGAAGACTTTGATGATTTTGAGAGATCTGGGTTTTGACGGCGTTAGGAAGTTTGGAACTTGCCTGGGTAATCGGGGTTGCACATCCAGCGGCTACTAGTCAAGCTGTAGAAGCCCTCAAAGCCGGTGGCCAGCATATGATTAGGGTCAATAATCTGCATCAATCCAATTTTTTTCTCAAATCAAATCGTGCCCTGCATAACCGTGCAGCTGGCTTGAAAAACGAGGATGGTGTGCAAACTCCTTCGAGCAAGAAATAAGCAGGAGGGACCCGCGCTTCCACGGTTTCAACTTTTCCAGCAGCAGGCGTACCTTCACGAAAGCGGCCATCTCTTCGATCCAGCTCTGAACGGAGTCAGCGCAGTAATTGCCCGATTCGCACCTGTAAAGAAAGAATTCCTGTCCAAACGGCGTCATGAATTGCATCCAGCAGGTCCCGCACGCAAAGTGTGCTTATAGAGCAAACACGAATAGTCTGGATGCTAAATTTGTCCATGCCGCCATGCAGAAATCCGGAGATCAGCAGGTGACTCACCTAGGCTCGTTCAGGAGGTTCCATCCCAGAATGGTGGGATCATCGAGGTACGAGATGCCGCTGAACACGTTGACATGAGTCTGCAGCATCAGCCCAAGGCAATATATCAAGAATTGATGTAATCAGCGTCCTTCTTCACCGTGCTGTCGGCGGCAAAGAGCTTGCGGAAGATGTGATGAGAGATTCCAATCTGCTCGCCGCAAATGGATCCAGGAGCAGACCGCAATGTCAGGTCGAGGGACCTCAGGGGACGTTAAGGGGCCTTAGTGGATCTTCTTCTAGTATCTAATACCACTGCATAGTCTATTCTGGCAAGTGAAGATCAAGGGATTGACTCACCAGGAAATGCTGGACATGGTTCTTGTAAAGCTGCTTGCACTGCAAAGCAAACGAGAAACGTCAGTGATCGTCTTTGCTTCTCCCCTGGTAAAATTGGTTTTCACAGAGCCACCTCACATTCAGCTTGTGATAATCTGCTCTATGGGTAAGTAGGCTTGAAATATGGTGCATATAATGGACGCAGAGGAGCTTCACAGAATGTCGTCTGTCGCATGCTACAACAGCTGGCTCACCTCTTCTTTTGTGAAGAACTCGTCCATGCTTTGTGTACCGCACCACTGGATGTACTGCAAAACAAGGAATTACTTTATTGAAATCTTCTTGAGATGAGTGGATCAGAATCTCAAGAATGGTTGATGCAAGACCTTGCACGAACAAGAATGTAGACTTGGGAGGCGGATGAGCTGAAGAAAAGGATCCAGCCTCGCTATTGACTGTGATATCTTAGTATCAAAAGAAACGCTTCGACAAGCGTACGTAGGGTCATCTCAAGGTGCTTTGCTCACCTGATTCACTGAGTCGTAGTCTGTCCAGTAGTTAGCAAAGGGCATGATAACCTGCAGCAGCATTATCATTCTCAAATGTACATCATGTCAGGTTCTGTTTCAATAGAAACTCAAGAAAGTCTTTCTTCGCTTGATCATGCTCGAGATCATTAGCGACTTGGTCACGCTCCCAAGTGCGCCAAGCTTGATGCCCGATAGGCTAGACAAACGATCCTGACCTTGTGTTTTGGAACCAAATATTTGAAGCCGAAAGTTTTTGTGCAGGTTTTTGCAATCTGACGCAGCTCACATATATGTTTCGTTTTGCGGCTTCACTGATGACGTAGTCCAGACCTGTAAGACATTGAACGGAGGTTATAACGTAACAATTAGTCATATCATTCTCTTCTGTCCGTTCTTGTGAAAACATGGAATCTGGTAAGCGATTAGAAACACGTTTCAATCAGAGGCTTGTGTTCAGTGGAAGTAACTCACTCTCAAAGACGCTCTCGTTATATTGGCCAGGAGCGATCTGCAGAAGAAGAAGCATGAGAGTTGGGATCAGCGAGTAGTAAAAGACCATCACCGCAAGCTTTACTACTGGCAGGCTTCACGATCGAGTACAAAAGGAGATGATTAAGGACAAGTATTCTGCAGAAAACAATAGAAAAAATTGACAGCCGCAGGGGCTAACTTCCATTCTTGAGACGCATTCTTAACATGGTCGAGGGAGCGTACCAAGCCCCGCCAGCCTGTCGATTTCATCAACGGCAGATTGACTTGTCGAAGTTGAGATTTTGGAATTAGTGGGGAGCAGATGCTACCGGCTAACCTGAAGGTTGGTGCTGGATGTGGTTCCAAAGCCCCAGGTGCGGACGACAGTCAGTCCTTGCTCTTTCATGTAGTCAAGGGATGTCTGAACGTAAGATGTAATGTTGCTGGTACTACCATTTGATGCCGCGTAGGCCTGCAAGAGCAAGAGACCTTGATTTACGCCCCAGCCAGCTAGTCCTTTTGCAAGCATATTGAATTGATGCGGAAAGCGAAGACCACTAACGAATACGAGCTTCTTTGTCGAGCTGACATGATCAAACGAACTGGAAAAAAGATATTATCTAATTTCAGAAAAGGTTTGAATGAGTAGAATATTCAGTGGTTAGCTTTGAGCACAAGTTTGAATAGAATCTTGTCCTTACCTGTCCCAAGTCCCATTGATTCCAACCCGCAAAGACAAACCTCTTGCACCCAAGGAAGAGTTGGGTTCCCTCCGCCCGGATAAAATGGGTTCCTGTGAGTCAAGTTCCAAGTACTGTCATCTGATGCAGAAATTGCTGAATCACCAGCCAGGACAGTCGGATGCTTGACAGCAGCGAAACCAGGTCAGGATCCGCAATCTTCATTGCATGACATTGAAGCGTTTGTTCTGCAGGTCTTACCATTGGAGCCTCCAGAAGAGGTGTCGGTCGATTGAGCCTGTAAAGGAGAGGGACAGCTCGATGATTTGTAAGGTTACGATAATTCTGAGGGGAAATCGACGTTTAAAGCAGATACAGAAAAGGAGGCATTGGAGATAAAGGAAAAGGAGGCTCCATTTAACGTCGGATGAAGCCTGAAGAACATGAAATATCGCGATCCAGCATATCATCAAACAGGTCTAATATGCAAATTTAAGGGCTGCAACTTTGCAATCACTCTGATGCAGTAACCAATCTTACCTGAGCCGTGCTATCCCATGCAGCCACGAGGAGGATAGGTGCAAACAAGATGCATAAGGATGTTTGCCGGTCGCGCGTCATTCTTCCCAGCTTCTGGAGCGTACTTCCAGTCACCACGGGGTCCGGCAGAATCTTAGCAAGTTGGCGACTGTCCTCAGCGACGAAGTGCAAAAACCTGTCTTTCGATCTCAAATGCTGCTTTCTGCAGATGCAGCAAGATTTGCTACTTTTCACCGCACGTTCAGGCTTGGACAACCAATTTCGCAGCACCCTGACTTCCCCTGTGCTCCGCTACTGGCTCGTCTGTTTCTCCTTCGACAGAATGTGACTCACCTTCCTCCTTGCAAGCTTTCAGAACCTGTCTTAATCCAGATTCGTAAAATTCAAGCAGAACGGGTTCCAAGACTATGATTCTTTGGCGCGCTGATCTGCGCGTATCCTTCGCGAGTGCCGCCCTGCGCTACTCGGCTGTAACTCGTTTCCCCTGTTTTTTTGTTCATAGATCAATGCAATCCAGCATTCCGTCGATCGACCGGGTCTGCACTGAAGCATGCCCGGGAAGAAGAGAGAAGTCTTTCCATGTAGGCTGCAAAGTGACCCGGTAGAATGAACCGGGCAGCCTCCTCAGGAGGAGCCCGACGAATTTCATGACCTTCCAGGACGTCTTCGAATGTGGGGTTTTACATTAGTCTTAGCTTCAAGAATGAGGTAAGCGCTGGTCCTAACTTTCAAATTTGAGCGGGAAAAAGTAAGAGCAATGTACTACGTGCACGCACGCGCGTCGCGCAGAGCGAAAATTTGGATTGTTCGATCGTCAATTAACGAGGTGCTGAGGCGCGAAGCCCGTCAGAGAATCTTTCAGAGGGGCCTCAAGCTCCGTAATCTGACCCATCGCTGGAGAAGGCACATGGCTTGCGCATGGCACAGAAGCAGATATGAGCCGCATGTAAAGTGTCGGCGATCGTCCATGCGGTTCAGACTTGAGGCACCCCACAGCTTCATGCTTAGTTGACGAAGCTAGGCATCGACAGGCTGTCACAGGCTTGGCAGAGGCACCTCGAAGTGGATTGTTGCTCTGCGCTGCTGAGAGGAGCTCTGCTTGAAGTCCA
Source organism: Klebsormidium nitens (assembly GCA_000708835.1). Taxonomy (NCBI): domain Eukaryota; kingdom Viridiplantae; phylum Streptophyta; class Klebsormidiophyceae; order Klebsormidiales; family Klebsormidiaceae; genus Klebsormidium; species Klebsormidium nitens. The sequence goes on along the minus strand of DF237123.1, from coordinate 130,638 downwards.
TCGAAGATCCGCCCTTTTAAATTCTTGCAGAATGTTGACCACCTAAACATTGCGGATCACGAGCAGGTCAGAGGGAAAGCTGAGGAGCATTTCAACTAGTTCCGGAAGGTCGACGGAAGTTCTCTGGCAGTGGCAGGGAGGAAGTTCGGGGAGAGACGAAGACTTTTGGTTTTCCAGACGGAACAGAGTTCCTTTGCGGGGAGGACGAAAGTAGAAAACTCTGCTTGAGAGGTTGGTTGACTTTCTTGCTCCAGAGATTAGCTTTGGCAAAGGGGGATCGCTCAGACGGACGACTTGAAGAAGCTACAATGGGCTTCACAAAGGCATGGCTTCGGTGCTCGTTACTTGTGCTCTTTCTCTGCACGCTGGGAAGCTGCTCTGCAAAGGGCATCGAGCGCGAGATGACGCGTGCCGGTAAGTTTCCGATGCAGATCAAGCTCTGAAGCTGCCCCTCTTTGGTTGTCATGAAATTAGTGCTCAGTATCTTCTACAACTGAGTCGGGAGTGTCGTCTGATTGGCCCAGACCCAGGAGATAGGTCTCGGATGTGCCCTACAAAACAGTTGGGCTGACATAAATATTGGCTTTTTGTTACTGACCTTGAGTTTGCATGCATGTGAATGAGAAGATTTCAAATGTCATAGCCGATTGTAGGCTTCATTGCTGGATTTATTTCACATGTCCAAAGACTAATGTTGAAAAGAGCCGTTTCAGAACAATCTTGAGTCTACAGGATGAGAGGGGAATCCTAAAGAATGCTTCCTACTCAGGCAAGCAAGCGTGTGTGCAGGTTTTGCAAGGGTGAGGAGCCGAAGCCTGAAACGTGAGTGCCCACGAGCGAACTTTCTTTTGAGACTTCTTTGTCCGGAAAGTACTTTAACTTCGTAGTTTTTATCGGCCAACTGACTTGGATAACCAGAGGCCTTGACGTCTTTGGGCTGCTTGCTTTCCCACTCGCGGACAGAACTAAAAAAAACTCGCAAAATGCTTCGCGAGAGAGTAAACCAAGAACGAGGACTCTGGGGCACACCCCAGAACAGTCAGGCCTCTTCGCGTATAAGGAACGACTCTGTTTGTCACGCAAATAGATGCAGATAAATATTGGATTTTGATTGAGTGCTCTGAGGGAGATCGGTTGGTCTCGTCGGCTGATTCCACCAAAGCAAGACAGCATGGTCCTCCTACCTTTCCATCTATGATATCGGCTGAGTCCTTGCTTACAAAGGTCAACTCGCGAACAAAATTTGGTTCGTTTTAGGAGTTGGCTTCTGTGACTTTGAGGGTGGGTGGATGGCTAGCTGGTGCATTGCCCACCTTCTCGCTACTTCAGATAGTGAGTCAATACACGAACACGTGATATGCTGTCTTCGGTTTCTCTTCTTCCCGCAGATCCGCGCTGCTCTTTAGTCTCTCCTTTCTTTAGAGCATGTCTCAACGTTCTCAACAGGAAAGCAAACCCGTCGAGATGCTCAGTAAAACCTCTAGTTCCAGACACGGCAAGAACATTTGCATGGAAGTTCCTTTGATCAGTCTCTCCCTTCCCGACCCTTTCTCACCATCCCCTGACCTTCCTAACCATCCCCTAACCTCCCGTAACCCCTCTCTCCAGCCGTGGACGCCACCGGTGTCGGCGTGCTCGTCCCCAACAGCCCGATCGCCGTCGCGTATGACCTGGACCACGGCATTCCGGTCACTCACAACGTGACCGGGCCCGCCATTGCCCCGGTCACTGCGGCAGTGGCGCCCGGGGCAGTGGCCATCCCTGCCCCGGCCCCTGCCCCCGTTCCGGTTGCTGCCGCGGCGCCCGTTCCGGTTCCGGCCCCTGCGCCCGTTCCGGTTCCGGCCCCTGCCCCGGTGCCTGTGCCTCCGGCGCCTGCCCCAGTTGCTGCTGCGGGGGGAGCCGCTAACGCGACGGCACCAGCGCCTGGTAAGCTTCTCTCGAGGCTACATAACCTGAACCCTGCCAGCATATGCTTTGCATCTTCAGATCTGGAAGGAAAAAGCGTTTGAATGGACAGATGAGATCCTTCCTTCCTTCTGAAAGAGGAAGGCAGAAGGTGCTTCAAAACGGTCAAGGAAAAGCTCAGGTTCAAAAATCCATCTGTTAATCTCGAGCAATCAGCTGCATGAGTCCCGATCTGCGCTTGCCTCAACCCGAGGACCTTCGCGTTCAAAAGCGGAGGGGTCGATCGTCACTCCAAACAAACAACTTCGTCAAGGGAGCGTGATTTTCTGGGTACCTATTCTATATGACCAAAAGCCAAATCTCGTGTCTTACGAGGACGAGTTGTCGAGTGTCAAGACAGGACCCCGAGTCCTCGGCGGTATCGATTCCTCTCCTCTCCTTAGCAAGCATTCAAACGACTAAATCCCTCTTTTCGACGATCCGTTGCTTCTCGTCTGATTGAAAGTCCGAACGTTATTTTCCTTCTTTGCAGCCACAGCAACTGCTCCTAGCGCCCGAAGGCTGTTGCAGGTCGAAGCGCCAGGTAAGGGCGTTTCCTGCAGAATCTTCGACCTTTCTGACAAGATCCCTTCTACACGATGCTTACGATAATCAACCAGCTTGAGCACGCTTTCGGCATCAACTAAGTACTGGATCCCAGTCAAGTTGTCAGGAAGCTCTCGCTCTAGCAAGTTTCCCTTTATTTCCCTGCAAGTGCTGCTTCTCGATGAACGTTTTCAAAGTCCGTGTTCTTGAGATCCAACCTTGTCGTCTGCTACCTTGCCTCAATGGTGCTCCTGGTTCACACGGAGCTGACAAGCTAAGACGTCTCGAGCCAGTTTTACCTTTGCATTCCCGTTCAGACCTCTAATATCCATGATTTTTAAAAACATTCTCACTGCTTCTTCCGCACACCTCAGTTCCCGCGTCCGCGCCCGCGCCCGCGCCAGGCGCATCGGCGGCCGCGGGCGCGCGCCGCCTCCAGCAGGCCCCCGTCCCGGCACCGGCACCGGCGCCCGTCACGGGTACGAATCATCTGTGTCGTGTACAGTCATTTTTGACAGCCGAAGATGATGGTCCGCAGAGCAGCTTGCAGTCTTGTTCTCGTACCTGTCGTTCATAGCATGAGCTCTCCATCATGTTCTAGAACGTTTACGAGAGAACGAGGGTCAGATTGAGGACGTTCAGCTTTGTCTGAATCGGCGAAGGGATGCGCTCAACCTCCCAAACGTCCAGTCATTGAAAGACAATCAGCGCCTGCCTTTGTTCTTTCTTCGTCTATTTGTCTCGCGCCAAATGTTGGAAAGCTGATTTTACAGTAAGATGCTATGAGTTTGCGAGAAGTCATAGTTGATCCAACAGAAGATCGCTCTATTTTTGTCTTCTTTCTTTTCCTTTGCCGCGCCCAGTAAGTGAAGCAACTCGACTTGGTTCGAAGAGCGCACCTTCGCTTTCAAATTGTCAACGACAATTTTCTTGAGAAGGAATTGTTGAAACACTCCAGCACACCAGTCCCGGGATATGCTGTCTCCGCAGTCACTCTCTCTATAAATCGCTTCCTCCCTTTGACCTGTTAGCGGCCGCGGCCCGCGGGGCGCGTCGCCTCCAGCAAGACGTTGCGCCTGTGCCGGCG